>JAWPHD010010587.1:0-92337 GCA_037043455.1 Cyrtodaria siliqua
TAAACGGTGTTTCATACAAAATATTTGGCCATGAAAACGATTAGTCTCATAAGGTTGATTCATACAAAATACTTGGCCATGAGAACGATTAGTCTCCTAAGTTTAGGCGCAACCAGAAGAAAATGCAAAATTTCTTTCTTTCTATTGTCGAAGAGTTTTATGCAATTTCCCAACAAGATTCATTCATGTCAACATCTACCACAAGACTATTTTTTATCTTCCAAATAATATATGTTACTTTCCATACTTGAACACAGAAGTTCATCGGAAAGCTTCACCATTTAAATTCCTCGATTAAAAGAAAAGCAACAAGTTAACAACAACAACAACAAAACACACTTGATAATTCGAATTTCGAAATTTAAGAAAAATAATCTCATTTTGCTATTCATTATATTTGTTTTACACAGGGCTCTACTGTATACATATGACCCAGTTTTAATGTAGATCTACTCTCATTAAAATAAATGAAAAATTGAGAGAGGAGTAAAGGTGCCTCGTGATATTTTCTATTAAGGAAGTTTCCTGTCACAGGTTGAATATTTAAAATAAGTATACCGCGCATACCTGCTTTAAGAAAAAAAACTTTGATTATGCGTTATGTATCGTTTTATTCTGTTCACTGAAATAGCGTTGCATCGGCAATCATCGGCAACATCCGTCTGGCGATATGGAGTGCACCGCCGCAAAATAACCCGTGCATATCATCCCGTGCATATGTAGGGCCTGTTGCAGCATACTCGCTTCGGGAGAGTGTTAAATATTTAGTAATAAGTTTGGAAGACTGTTTTAAAGCGCCAGTACTGTCTGCCCACTGACTACACTGTCATTAGATGGTTCCACTTCACTGTAGTGGTTTTTTTATATAAAAAAAGAAAAAGATTTTGAATTGTTCTGTGTTGCACTGATTACTTTAAAGCATAAACATATTGTGGTTTGTTATTTATCGTTCTACAATAGTAGTCTTTAACGTTTTTTCTTTTATATTGCGTTTAGGTCTGACTGGCGTTAGATAATCCTGAGAGATACTCCTGAGAGGGTATAGCAGGTGTAACGAAGTAAAGTGACCCCCATAGAATAACGACCCCCGGTCATTATTCTTTAAAAAATAGTGACCCCCCGGTCATAATATTATGACCCCCCACGCGAAGTAAAATGACCCCTCGCGAAGAATTGTGACCCCATAGAATAACGACCCCCGGTCATTATTTTTAAAGAAAAGTGACCCCCGGCCGTTCATAATATTATGACTCCACTACGCGAACTGACGATTCGCAGAAGCCCGAAATGCCACCTGTACGTACGCCCATCTCCGGCTGATTGTTGTCACCTTCAATCAATCCACCAGGTCTCGACCTGGTGTGGTTGACTGGGTCGGACCCCTCGTCAGGTGGTATGGACCCTTCCGTCGAGAATACTCTGATATGCTGACGGCTGGGAACCAAACACGGACATTGCTGAGGTCCCAGACGTGGCTGTTCATTGTCGCCTTCAGAGTCAATCCGCCCGAGCTCGACCTAGTGGTTGTTGGAGTGGGTCGGACGGCCAGTCGGTAGGTATGAGTTGGTCCGTCGGGAATGCTATGGTATGTCGACGACAGATGCCCGGTAGGTATGAGTTGGTCCGTCGGAATGCTATGGTATGTCGACGACAGATGCCCGAAAAGCCCTGACACTGTATGTGGGCCCATCTCCGGTTGGTCTTTGTCTCATCCAGAGTCAATCCGCCCGAACTCGGCCTGGTGGTGTTTGGAGTGGGTGGAACCCTCCATCGGATGGTATTAGTCGTTCCGTCGGTAATAGTCTTGTATATCGACGGCTTAGGACCAAACACGGACACTGTCTGTGGACCCAGGTCTGGGTGGTTTTTGTCGCATTCGGAATCATTCCGTCCGAACTCGATCTAGTGAGGTTGGATAGTGTCGCATCCCAAGTCTCGTGGTATGAGTCGTTTCGTTAGGAATACACTGGTATTCCGACGGCAGAGGAGCAAACATGGACACTGTCTGTCGCCGAACTTGATCTATTGGGGTAGACCCCCAATCTGGTGGTATAACTTGTTTCGTCAGGAAGGCTCTGGTATGCCGACGGCTTAGACCCATAACGGCCAATAACTCTGTATGTTGATCATCCCTGGCTGGTTTTTGTCACCTTCAGAGTCAATCAACCCGAACTCGACCTAGTGGGGGTTGGAGTGGGTCGAACCCCAGTCGGGTGGTATGAATTGTTCCGTCCCGAAAGGCCCCCTGACAATATATGTGGACTCATTTCCGGCTGTTTTTGTCACCTCCAGTCAATCCGCGGTTGGAGAGCGTCGGACCACTCGTCGGCTGGTGTTAGTCATTCCATCGGAAATACTCGCGATTGCCGACGGCGAAGGACAGAACGTGACCCAGACACTGTCTGTGGGTCAATTACTGGCTGGGTTTCGCCGAGTCAATCCCCCCGAACTCGACCTGGTGAGCGTTGGAGAGTGTCGGATCCCTCGTCGAATGGAGTCGTTCCGTCGGGGATACTCCGGTATAGCGACGGCGGATGTCCGAAAATGGACCTGGACAATGTATATGCGCCCATCTTCAACTGGTGTCAAAACACGAACTAGAAATGGATGCAAATATAGTGTCAGGGGCATTTCGGGCGTCTGCCGTCGGCATACCAGAGCATTACCGACGGACCAACTCATACCTACAGACTGGCCGTCCGACCCACTCCAACAACCACTAGGCCGGGCCGGGTCATTATTTTTAACGGGGGTTAGTATTTTATAGAAAAGGGGTCACTTTTTCTAAAGAATAATGACCGTGGGGTCGTTATTCTATGGGGAATAATGACCGTGGGGTCGTTATTCTATGGGGGTCACTTTACTTCGTTACACCGGCACCAACCCTCCAACCACTTTATAGTAGAACTCAAGTCTGTTCTCGTCTCACACCACAATTAATTTTCGATAGGGTCCCATTGTAATGTTTTTGTTCGTGGCATAGAGATAAAAAAAGATTTTGCAACATGTATTTATGCTTAAATTCTTCATTGATCCAATATCTGCCATTTAAAACACATTTAACAAATATTTACCAGATTGAACTTTTTTTAATTTCATACCTATCAAAATTTAGACAAAAATACAACCCCGTGGAGATTAGACCCATGATGTGTAAAATGAGGCAGAATTAGCTAGAAATCTTATATCAACATGCATTTTTCTGTGATCTCTTCCTAAAATGCTGTAGATTTAGAACCTGGTAAAGATAAATCAATGTATCCTGTAAAATGTAGAAAAGCGAACTTTTTTTTTTATCTACCTCCTTCATCTGTAGTGCACGAGTATTAAAGGGAGAACATAGTGGTGTGAGTCCTTCTAGGCTCTAACATGGACGGTAGATCCCGTTCTTTCAGCATCTTCATCGTTGCCGGAGATAAATCTGGCAGCCTTGGAGAGGTATGGGTCCCAAACAATTAATGCATAATTTCGAGCATTGATCTTGAGAGGGAGATGAACGTCGTCTTTCTGTATTTTTGGGGTAGTGTCTTAGATTTCTTTTTAGGAAGCATAGTGTGGAGTTCGCTTTCTTAGAAACTGTTGTAATACGAGGTTCCCATTTGAGTTATATGTTCAAATGTGTTCACTTTGAAATTCGTTGTTAAACTTCGTATTTATCGTGTTCGGCCGTTTCCAAAGGTTCATTTTCATACTCTTTTATGATTTTTATATCTATATTATACCTTGCGAAAAACGTATTAATGTGCAGTTGCACATGTGCCAAGAAGTTTGTGAAGCACTTATACATTCCATTAGATACTATTTTCGTTTGTTATCGAACTACTGTCATTTGATAACATCTCTCGGTATTTGGAGGTGAGTGGTGAAGACAGGGTTACTGAGTGGTGAAGACAGGGTTACTGAGTGGTGAAGACAGTGGTGAAGAAGACAGGGATACTGAGTGGTGAAGACAGGGTTACTGAGTGGTGAAGACAGCGTTACTGAGATGTGAAGACAGGGTTACTAAGTGGTGAAAACAGGGTTACTGAGTGGTGAAGATAGGGTTACTGGGTAATGAAGACAGGGTTACTGGGTGGTGAAGACAAGGTTACTGAGCGGTGAAGACAGGGTTACTGAGCAGGATTACTGAGTGGTGAAGACAGGGTTACCAAGTGGTGAGGACAGGGTTACTGAGTGGTGAAAACAGGGTTACCGAGTGGTGAAGACAGGGTTACCGACTTTGCAACAGTCAGAAGTCAATACGGCTTACTGGTTATCTTACACTTTATGTGTACACCATCGTCAACGATCAGATTGAAAATACAGTGTAAATAAAAGTGCATCTTACCAAAAGGAAATCTCTAACAATAAGGTCAACATCCAAAGACGTTAGTAAACGATACACTTAAATATATTTTAGAGACAGATACAATTAAAACTAATTAGAAACATCTCACAGACAGGATGTAACCACAGCAGATGCAGTCTAAGAGAAATTCAATCCAAGGTACGATAAAACAGCAACAGCAAAAAAAAACCCGGAAGGACGAACGTTCATGCTCCTACCTTCTTTTGCAGAGTTTCAGAAGTTGTAATCATCCACTAGGTTGCACAAGACAAAATGAAGCATAGTGACTGGCTGTATAGGAGTCAAGTCATGAAGTGCGATGCAATACTAAAGAGTCGTATCCCATCAAATAGGTTGCACAAGACAAAATGAAGCGTAGTGACTGGTTGTATAGGAGTCAAGTCATGAAGTGCGATGCAATACTAAAGAGTCGTATCCCATCCATTGAGATTGCACAAGACAAAATAAAGCGTAGTGACTGGCTGTATAGGAGTCAAGTCATGAAGTGCGATGCAATACTAAAGAGTCGTATCCTTTTCTGACGAATTTCTTGATTCATTTTGCAAAGTGGTTAGGAAACCTGTCAGATCCTGTCAAAAAGTGTATAGATTACATCTCTATAAAATAAAGGATGTGATATTCCTAGATACAGAAATATTTTAAGGTTGGTATTGTGCCTCTCCAAGACGCACCAAGAGCCTCGATCAGAAGCTTCAAGTCTTCATAAACCACTGCCTGAGACAGATCCTGCAGATCAGATGGCCAGACAGAATTTCCAATCAAGACCTATGGGCTAGGACAAAGCAGCAACCAATCACAGACTCAATTCTACAAAAAAAGTGGAGATGGATTGGCCATACTTTGCGAAGGCCCAACATAGCCAGACAAGCCCTTGATTGGAATCCACAACGCATAAGGAAAAGAGGACGACCAGTGAATTCTTGGCGCAGGAGCTGAAAAAGACAAAGATGTCATGGGGGGTAGCCAAAGCCCAGGCCACGGACCGAACCAAGTGGAAAGCTGTGGTGAAGGCCATATGCTCCACTAGGAGTGAAGAGGATTAACACATAACATAACATTGTGCCTCTCCAATAGATTTTCGTTGCGGTAATATAACTTTGAGAAAGATAATCTTACGAAAATCCTGCTGAAGAAATGTATGTACTTGGAAGAACTTGATTTCGATCATTGAAGTCCTAACATACTTAAACGAATTAGCTGAGCTGGAAGATAATGTAGGACGAGGTACAACTCATCTAAATGGGGCTGGTAAATGATGTCGAAGCTCGTCATCTCTCTTATTATAGATTTTAGTATGTGTGCAATGTTTGAAATAATAAATGTAGTGTCACAGGGCTAGAACGGGGCTCGAACCCGGGACTTTCGGACTACCGTTCCGATACCCTACCGACTGAGCTAACCGGCCGGACAATGCAACATCAGTCTACCTGTCAGATTTCCATGAACCGTGACATACGCCCCCTACAGATACCGAATTTCCATGGGTACAGAGAATCATTTCGAATGTTTCTCGGAGTTTACTCAGTCACGGTCCCACGTTGGGCGCCAGATGTCACAGGGCTAGAAAAATGTGCAGCCAGACCGGGGCTCGAACCTGGGACCATCGGACTACGGTTCCTATGCTCTACCGACTGAGCTAACCGGCCGGACAATGCTACTTCAGTCTACCTTTCAGATATCCATGAAACGTGACAGTAGCTTGAAAAATGCTGCTATAGTATCCGAACTCTTGGCTTTATTCAACATGAACTCTGGTGGATAAATATTAATAACCATATGAGCAATTATGATTACCAGTGTTTAATACCTAGTTTAAAATACATCAACTCAACAAAATTAATATATCGGACAAGAGAGATTATTTCAACATCGTTAATTATCCCCACTTGGACAGATGTTCCTCGAGCAACATCGTACGTGATATTATATGATTCTCAGTTTACTCGTTCTTCTAGAGCTTGTAAGGTGGAGGACTTTAACTTAAGTGCTACTCCACCAGGACTACAGTTACCATAATATTCGAAACACCTTTGTAAACTGTTATGGTAACACTAACACTAAACTTCTGCGACAAGGACTATCACAACCGGATTTTTATAATGACGATTTTAAAAAACTTCGTAAGCTCTTTGGACATGATCACACAGTCGTTATAAAACATGTTATAATATTTATCAAAACATGTTATGACCCTTTCATCATCTTTAGTGGTTGACCTATTTACAGTTCGCCATTTGATTGTGAGATGACCCAACATAGTGCAGACCCTACGTTTACTTACCCGAAAAGGAAGATCATGTTTAATGTTTGTCTTAAATATTGTCTTGTCGTGTTCTTAAAGATGAATGGCCACCCTTTTTTGTAATATTATCAATTAACAAATTTAACTCTTAAGCATCATATAAACATTTCTTGATAGTCCCGGAGAGAAACATATATTTAAATCCGCTACTAAGTTGTATTTAAAAATAAGTATTATTTGCATGACGTAGATACTACTTTTTCCACTGCGTGACTGCACGGGGAAATGAGGGAAATCTGAATTGTATAGCTGCACAACTGTTGTCAGATAATTGATAACATTCATGAGAGGGTGATCGTAAGAATGTTCACCGTGAGGATATGATTATCGCACGAAGCGAAGCCGATGGTGATAATCAATATCCGAAGGGTGAACAGTCTTACGATCACCCTCTCATGAATGTGATATTTATTTTATTATACCGAAAACCCTTCGGGCAAACATGAGATTCATTTTCAGTACAGATTTCACTTTGCCTGATAAACTGCTCCACTGCTTGTTTGAGTGAAACGTGTCATGCGCAGTGAAGCATACTTGCCGAAACAATTTGTTTTTAGAAAGTTGCTATAAAAGTTATATCGTTGGATTGGAAATAACACAACTAAGAAAATGAGTGATAGTTTATTGAAATCGGTCAAGAACTTTTGAAGTTATGATGAGTTAATAAGAGCAATTTCACCATACTGACCCGATGGCGTCACCGAAACAGCGCGCAAAGCTGCGCATGTGACAATTTATTTACTACCACACTGCGATTTACTATCACCCTATACTATCACCCTCGCGTAAGATAGTAAGAAATTACATATTGTTGTCTATGGGGATTTAGCATGGGCGTTTTATGTGAGGTATAATAAATACATTTACCTGTGGATTAATTTACCTATTCAAAGTTTTCTACTTCATCCAATAAAATCGTATTCTCGCTTTTCACAGAAATTGCAATGTATGAATTGTAAATATATATTGTTGTTTATTCATCAACATAAACATGTTCATGAAACAAAACATGGCCGGAGAACTTCAACGATATCTTCTCTTAACTATTTATTCTCTTGTTACTCTGGCTTCTGTCAAGTCATTGAGCACTTTGTTTGTGCTTAGGCTATTACATTCAAATACAAATGATCATCTTTGTGTTTTACCCATATTGATCATTAATGCTGCCTAGTTTGTTAGAGGATATAGTCTGGGGGGGATTTCCCGCGTTACACTGTCCCGTTTAACTGATATGACAATAAGATGAAAGTGAGTTAAATGGACCCTATAAACCCCCAGCATGTTTTTTTGCATGTATTTTTCTTTTGCCACTGACCGTTTCAAGTTCAGGGTTCAATCCTCCGTGGTGCCACTGAGTTTCGTTGGTGTGTTCTTGGGAAAGACACTTTCCCTTAGCCTCGTTCGTCGGATGGGGACGTAAACCGGGCGGTCCCGTGTATCGGTCTATCCTCCGAGCACGTTAAAGAACCATAGGAATCTATTCGATAATAAGAGTAGGGCACGGTTCCCGGATTCCTATGTATCCTTCCCCCTCTCTGGGGCGGCTATAAATAACCTATACTGTGTTGATGAGCCGTTAAACAACATTCAAGATTCAAGTCGGCACCCATGTTTACAACCTTGGTGTCGCATAAATTGTAATTGTCGATTGTGCCGTTCAGCGTGCCTTTTGGTGGACTGCTGGTGGGCTGGTGGACTGCTGGTGGACTGCGTTCTGCCAATGCTTCCTACATGTCCTGGGCCTAAATTCAACAAATCTTTGAGTACAAGAATCAGATTCAGACTCAAAATCTATTTTTTTGCAAACCGTATCAAAACAAAAGTACGGGTAAGTATTGTGATTTTCAGACATTTTCTGTTAAATCACCTTTAAAATTACTCGTTTCTGTAAGTAAATATAGTAATTTGCTTGTTAAAGTGTTTTTAATTGGAATTAAAAAAACAACATATTTTGAGTCGAGTCCGATTCTTGCGCTCAAATGTTTGATGACTATTAGGCCTGTACATATTTAATGATATTACATTCAATTTCTATTATCTGCAGAAAAATCAAATGTTCCGTATTCCAGCTACACTAACACGTAAATGAGTTGTACACTCTCATCCTTAGCAATATGCCCTTGGAAGTTATGTCACAATGTTCTTGGAATTTCATCCAAGCTTCTGATAGGTTTTAACTATTGCTCTTCATACTTGATGTGGGTGCATCGTTTGGATCAATTTTCAATGAGTACATTTCTATCCGATTGCAATAAAGAATCCAGTTCAACTGAACGCTGAAACATATCCATTACGTGGTCCAAGTATTAACTTTCATACCCCACCCTACCCCTTATCCAAGAAGCGAAAACGGGGTTGGCTGGGGTATCGAATTAAACCTTAATTTCGGCTTAACAATTCTGCACATTGTAAAATTAAAACATTTAATTGGTAACTTTAAAGAAGTTATCAAAAAGTTTTACGCACCTCTAAATGGCATCAGGCATCCCCTAAAACTAGAGAATCATGTTATAGTATTTAGAAACTGGCCGGAATATACATGTATATATATATTTTAACATATTACTAGTGTTTTTATTTGTCCCTACTTTTCTGCTAAACTGTATTTTTCTTACTAACACGACTGTGTGAGAGGCGTCATTCCCATGTTCCCAGTAGATAGAACGATTATCGGTAGAAGTAATGCCAAATCCAAGATCAGTTTAGTTGGGAGTAACTAACTTTTTGAAGAAAACAAAAGGATAAGCCAAAACAAACGTGAATAGCAAAATAAAAACGTTCACAGCCCATAATGTATTTTCACTTGAGCAAAGGTATTCTCCCATTTTAGGAGCGCGTAATGCAATTCCTTCCTATTTAAGAGTTACGTTCAATAAATGTTTTAGAGAAAAACAAACAAGGTGGAGGTGGGATACTGACCGGGTGTCATTGTTGAAATCCATCACATAACGTTTAAAGCTAAATAATATCATTCATAAAAAAAACGTTGTAAAATACATCTGACAATGTTTCTTCTGCGTGTACATAGATTTTATTAAAATTGGTTTCTGATTTAAATTACTTTTAATACTGAGTATTTTTACACCAAATTTTGATTGGTGTTCATATATAACATTCCACAATTATGTGCCTATTTGTCCACTACTTCAATTTAATGGCGTCCCCTTGCGTTGCTCAGAAGCCATATAATTACCTCGTACACACTTCCCTAGCATATTGATTATAACCATGCGTAAACGATTATATCAAACGATTATATCATGTCATGAAATAATAATAGATGCGTATGTCTTTAGGTTTATACAGTTATTGACGAAAAGAAATATTACAGTGTATAAACACAAACATCCTGTACTGAGCTATTACAAGTATAAATAATGTAATCAGAAATCACTATCGGTTTATAAAGTTACTGATATGAACAATACCACCATCTCATCTAGTACTCATGTATACATATAGATAGATAGATATTTATTTCCAATTTCCAATAGACTTAAAAGCCCGTGAGGGTACAACATACAATTTCACAAAGCATGGCAACAGTGTAGGTATTACAAAAAAATAAATAATGACTATAAATATGCAGTTTATCTTAACTGAACTGATACAATATACGTTTATATAACACTTCCTTACATAAATCAATTACAATTTATCATAGATACCCGTGGTTGAATGAAGACAAGTTTTAACCCAGTAAATGAAAACACTTCACTGACAATCAAACTGCAAGATACGCAGTCTCAGTAAATGAAAACACTTTAAAGACTCTCCGTATTACCAATGTGCTTGCAGTTTATCTTAACTGAACTGATACAATATACGTTTATATAACACTTCCTTACATAAATCAATTACAATTTATCATAGATACCCGTGGTTGAATGAAGACAAGTTTTAACCCAGTAAATGAAAACACTTCACTGACAATCAAACCGCAAGATACGCAGTCTCAGTAAATGAAAACACTTTAAAGACTCTCCGTATTACCAATGTGCTTGCATTCTTCGTCAAAAAAACGTTTCTAAGTAAAATAGTCAATACGATTTTTTATCATAATGATTAATGCATACATAAGTATACAAACATGACATATAAGTTTACAACCATGACATATTACATACATTACATATATTATATTTAGAAATAGCTAATTTCTGTAAAGTGTTTCGTTTTGTAACTTAAATGCTCTTAAAACAAAGGTACAAAGTTTGCGAATATATATCTTATTTTGTGAATTTAATAATTCCAGAAATTTGATCATATTCGGCCTCTTATAAAAATATTTAAGAATACATTGCTTCCTTAGCATTATGTATGTTTGGAATTCCAACACAAAATGGAACTCATCTTCAAGTTTATTGCAAATAAACATAGTCTATCGTTAAAAGGAATTAACCCATCTACCCACTTCAATTTGCAGCCTATGAGATGACACCCGTAATTTAGTTAGTGCTTGACACAGTTTGAAAACATTTATATTATCTAGAAACTGAAATAGTGCAAAATGTATATAAAAAACTGCTCTAGTGGAGTTTTCTAATCGACTGTGCCAATTTTGAACAAAACTGCCATTTAACCGTTGCTTTACTATTGCAAGAAACATATTACAGTTACCAACACTTTGCTGTAACCATGCATTATAAAATCCAAGAGAGGACAGTAAGTGTTTTAACTGGGAAACCCATTTTATTTTTAGAGGATGTACTTCACAGTCGTTAATCATCATGTTGTAAACTATTTTCACATATTTACGATCACGTACTCTCATGATTCTTACTCCCTGCCAATATGTAATAATTATAAAATATCTTCGTGCAAGGAATGATGTTCTGCCAAGTTCACCATAATTATATGAAATCATTCTGAATTGTTTTTTAACACCCAGAATAGTTTTACAAAACTGTAAATGCACTCTTTCAACTGATATAGATTGTATGAATCCCACACTTCACATCCATAATTTAAAATTGGTGTTATCAATTTATCAAACATATCTAACTTATGCTTTGGTGATATAAATGTAAATTTATACAAATACCTATTCATTTTAAAAATGGCTTTTTGTGCTTGACCAGCAAGAGTAGTTTGTGCTTCTGCTGAAAAGACTATACCTAAATATGTGAACTTGCTAACTATATCTATATCTAAAGCTAAATTTCGTGGTAACATTGCGCCCTTTCTAAATACCATAACTTTCGTTTTAGTACAATTTGCTTTCAATCTCCATTCTTTGCAATAGTTAGATATATGTAATATATAATAGTATATTAAGTCCATCTTGTAACTCTGTTGCAGTGTTAGCAAACATAACTATATCGTCTGCATACAAAAGCATAAACATCTCAAGCATATTAATATCTAAACCTTCATAGCCGCTATGTATGAATGCATCTTCTATATCATTTAAATACATAGAAAACAACAATGGAGATAAGCACTCCCCTTGCCTAAAGCCAAGTGCTTTATACAATTCGTCACTCAATCGGTTACAGTATTTAACTTTATCATGCAGATATGCACTTTTCTGCCAATAAAGGGGTGACCTATTAAATTTTGCTTTATTAGGCAAGTTGACCAATAAAGCAAATCAATGCGGAATCCCTCGGCGTTTATTGTACGTAACGTTATCTGACGTCATGCACGTAACATTGCCTGACGTCATAAAACAAACAAAAAACAACAACATGGCGGCGTCCTCTACAAGCGTAACATTCTGAGAAATAGGTAACAATAGTAATTCATACAGAAAATGTGGATAATCTACATGATAAATAGAATATTATGTCAGTGCCTTTTACTATCAAGTTTATTAGGCTCGGCACGAAAACGAAGAATGGCTCGGCAGAGCCTCGCCATTCTTCGTTTTGCCTCGCCATTCTTCGTTTTCTAAGCCTCGCCTAATAACTTGATAGTAAAAGGCACTGACATAATATTCAATATTTAGACTTAACACATGAGTATATATGTTTATATATAGACGTGTTCTTAACTATTATGTTGTACAAACAATACATCATGTGCAATACATAATACAGGTCTCATCAACAAATATATACACACACATTTCACTCTACTCTTACACATTTTTTGAATTGTTTTACTGTCAATTTCAAAACAGTGAGTGTGGCGAAATCATTGGACACTTTTCTTGACTTCATTTAGGGAAAGAATCGACTTTTACGGATAGCGGGAAGTTCACAGTACTGGTTTTACCCAGGGAAAATGGGATGGTCTGCCTCAACCAAAAACGAATTGACTGTCATATATGGCCTAACATGTGGAAAAAGCAGACGTAAAAAACATTCGAACATACTAATTGACTTCATCTTCATGTTTTTCTCAAACTTTAACGTATTTTATTCACTTTTAACGTCCTTTAATTTAGTGCTCTTTCCTGTGTTTACTTCCTGATTACGCCACGCACGTGCTCGTGCTCGATTGACATTATTCATATGTGGCCATCATTTTCGTCTCAATTAAGCATGTGTGTAAAATTATGTAGTATTCAATTTAAGCAAAAATATGTGAAAACTCATTATCGGATCTGTCCTCTTTATTTACGCGTAACATTGCAATATGTCACGGTATTTCAGGGCATGAGGTGGGTGGAGTTGGGAAGTAGATGAGGTAAAACACAATATATAAATAAAGCTTCATTAACGTAAATTTTACAGATTAAACAATGTCCCGAGTAACTTATATTTAAAATGTTAAAATAGCTTTAACTGTTATTGTTAAATTGCCATAATTTTATTATAGTCATCTCTGTCCCAACCGACCTTCTCAGTTTACTTAATCCTTAACCCGCTAAGCACGACTATAAGAGCATTTGCGTCCATCGTAAACCCAGATCAGGGTTTACAATGTTCGACTGCTGGTCAGTCATTTCCCCAAAAACACCCCTTTGTCACATAAATGGAATGGTTTTAATTCAAAGAAAGAACAGTCGATTATATATATATGTAGCGGGTTAAGGGTTTAAATTTGAAATGTACATGCGATCATCTTATTTCGTGTCACATAAAGAAATTAAACATCGTACATATATCAAACAAAACAACCGAATGTGCGTTCACGTATGTTCACTTAGCGATGTTACTTGTTTTCAGAAAATTGTTATATAGTTGGACGCAAATACGAAAGTTAGTATGGTCGTCAGAACAGTCACGACCAGAAATATCCAGAACAAGATAAAGTCTAGAGCGTCGATGAAATCCTTCCAATCACAGTCCAACCACGGACTAATCACACGCGTCCATTCTCCGTCCAAGTCGTCATCGTCCACGTCATACTTGCTGCAGCAAGAGCAACGGTGGTGCAGAACAAACTTGACGAATTTCACAAACGGTAGCGGCAGCTGAAAATAATGGAGATAAATAGCTATTAAATATGATTAACGAAACACACAGTAGAATGTAGAGCTAAAAAAAAAGAATCACTGATTGATTTGCCTGCTTGCTTGCATTTTGTCTAGTGTAATACAACGATGATAAATACAAGCGCATTCGCACATGAGTCATTGCAAAAAACTCGAAGGCAATTAAATACACCAACCTAGGCAAATGTTCAATCTCTATATAACGCGAGAGGTGGTTAAATCAACGGAAACTGAAGGGACTCTCATTTTATAATGAGTATCATTGGAAAATTCGACCAACCGAAGAAATTTAATCTTTATCACCTAGATATGACACTGACTTTGAACGGGTTTGATTTACATATAACAATGAACTTTTGTTGAGATGTTTATAAGTTTAATTTTAACTTCCTTAACACTATTTTAAATTACAGAATAGTAGATTGCTGTATTCGATTCACACCGTCTAAAACTTTTGTTAACATAAACAAAATCGTCTAAAACTTTTGTTAACATAAACAAAATATCAGATGTGATTTAAAAGCGACACGACGGCTTGTTCAGAACACAGTGTTCAGATTGTGGTGTTCAGACAAGTTTTAAATACGAGTCAAAGATACGGAAATAGCATCCAAAAGCGATGCCACATTAGGTCCGCAATGTACAACTACGAGCAAATTAACTATACAATGAAACGGAATACACAACACAAAAAGTGGTAAAAACAGGGTTACCGACTTGGAACGGTCAATATGGCTCACTGGTTAGCTTAAATTGATTTTAAGTGTACACAACCTCGCTAGTATCCTGTCTCAAGAAAGTGCTCATTACAGTACATCCCATCAAAAGGAAATCTCTAACTATAAAGTCCACATCCTTCTCCACGGGTTTTCGTTGCGGCGATAGAACTTTGAGAAAGATCTACGTAGTTTAGAAAACGAAATCCTTGCTGAAGAAGTTCACTTGTAATGACCTAATTTCGATAATTGACATTCTTAAAAGGACACACGGCAATCTTGAAGTTTTATCAATAATCAATATTAGCTTCTCTATTTATTTATCAAGTAACATCCTGACTTTAAACCTGCTTCCATATCGTCAAATAAAATTTTGAGTTTTCAGTTGTCTTCGTTATTTTACCAAATGTTGAAATATATTATTTTTGCAGTATTATCAAAAGTCAGTAATATTCAAAAACAATTTGGTTTATGCTATTCTGATAATTATTATTAATGATTGATATAATGCATGTTATTTGGAAAAACTAACGGGACGCCGCGAGTTTTCAAAATAAATTAATAAATTCAAGATTGCCATGTGTCACTTTAACATCGTTACATACCCTAGCAAAACGAATTTGCTGGGAGATACCTTACACGTGATGTCGTTTTCAAAATATTTACCCATGTTCGGACTTTTCCTATGCGATAGTCATAACATTTATTATTTTGTTTTAAATGAGTTTCGCCTCAAATATTTTTAATCAATAAATCTTAAGGATTAAAATTAATATAATTTTTATGGCATGTATGCATGATGTGTGAACATGGCGAATCCCGTACAAACTTAGCGTAAACTCCTTTGGACTTTATTCAGTTTGTGCGTGATTTGGAATATTTACATTGAATCACATCCTCTTGAGTGTGCCAGTGGATATTATCAACCCGAGAATGTAATGTCGACCGAGGCGTTTTTAGTTCCATCTATTTTAGGCGATCTATTTTTAGAACTGAGCTTTTCAAAAAGCTAGCGGGCTGATATTTTGCGCTATCACCCGCTATGACGCGTTGAGGGTGATAGCGCGACATATCTACCTGAAAGGGTATGGGGATTTTACATGGAGTGTTTACAGTGAGTAACAAGAGCTGTGGGAGAACAGCGCAGCTCGACTATTCGATTTTTCAGAGAATAATAAATGTATAGCTAGTATATACCATCAGAAAACAAGGCTACAACAATGTGGATGGGGTTGGGAGCACAACATAACTATGTGTAAGAATTGACCAAAACTACACAGAAATATGTAAAAAAAAAAAAAAAAAAAATTGAGTGGGGTGTGGGGTGGGGGTGGGAGAGAGGCGGGGTGGATGGTGAGGGGAGTGAGGGTGGTGAGGGCAACATATATGTGTAAGAAGCTATGTAATAATTCACCCAAACAACACAAAAATATGAAGAAAAAAGATAATTAAAAATCGTGTTTGAGTGGGGATGGGGTAGAGGCGGGGGGGGGGGGGGTGGGGGGGGGGGGGGGGGGGTGGGGAGGGCAACATAGAATTGACTAAAACAACAAAGAAATATGCAAAAAATAAAAAAAATAAAAAATTCAAGTGTGTGTGGGGGTGGCGGTGTGTGGGGGGGGGGGGGGGGGGGGGGGGGGTGAGGGGGCAACATATATGTATAAGAATTGACAAAAGCAACACAGAAATATGTAAAAAATTGTTTCAAGGCGTGGTGGGGTGGGGGGAGGGAGCGGGGGTGAGAGGCGGGAGTGGGTTGGGGAGGGGGGAGGGGGCAACATATGTGTAAGAATTGACTAAAACAACAAAGAAATATGTAAAAAAAAAAAAAAAAAAAGTTTCAAGTCTGGGGTGGGGGAGGAGGGGGTGAGAGGCGGTGGTGGGGGGGGGGGGGGGGGCGGGGAGGGTTGCAACATATATGTGTAAGAATTGACTAAAACAAGACAGAAATATGTAAAAAAAAAAAAGTGTCGTGGGGAGTGGGTAAGGGGGTGGGGTGGGTGGAGGGAGCCCATGCCCCAATATGGGTGAAGTAATAAGATGCATAATGCTATAACAAATCCCAAACCAAAATTATAGATATATACATGCTTACATGCAAACCTAAATCTGCCTATATTTCACATTTAATGGGCCATCACAATTTGGGTTCCATGGGAGCCCAGAATTTGCAGAAGACAAAATTACTTATACAACCCTTTACAACATACTATAAGGAAACCAATTCCAAAATTTAGTTCAGCTATTACAAGAAATGTAAGAGATATAGACCTGTAAACACAGCTTACACGCAAAATTTGATGTGAAACAGACATATTTTAAGGGCTATCATAATTTGGGTTCCATGGGAGCCCATGGGTTACAGGAACCAAAATTTATTATGCAGCCCTTAAGATAATGCTATAAGGAAGCCCATGAACAAATTTGGTTGTGCTAGGATAAGAAATGTAACAGATATAGACTTGTAAACACAGCTTACACGCAAACCGTGATGTGTGAAGCCGACGCCGACGCCGGGGTGATTACATAAGCTCTCTTATTCTTCGAATAGTCGAGCTAATAAAAACTAATCCTACAGTAAATGCCATCGTATGTATTATGTTTTGTGTTAATCACGCGATAAATATCAATCACAAACACGAAAACAATAAGTGAATGACAAGCCTACCCTATTCTTTGGTCTTTATTGTAGATCCTCAGTTCGATGATGGTGATGACGCACGCCAACGTGGACAAGAACATCATGAAAAAGAGATACGCCGCTACTGTAGATACTGTATCCGAGTTCTTTGGTAAAGATGAGCTTAGAATTGTGTAGAACAACGCGTACGACAGAAAAACGGACATGGAGTAGCCGATTTTTTCACCCGAACCTGCCGGAAGCACGAATACGAACATGTTTAGGAGCGACAACAAGATGGCAGGAAGAGCTAGAAACAGGACGTAGAACGAGGGTTTCCGTTTGAGATTAAGCGTGTATGTCAGGATGTTTTTTGTTGATGTTGTTGTTTTAGAGGTGGACATGGATTCTAGCTCCCACTTTCCATTTTTCTCAAAGTTTGAAGTATAGAAACCCTGCGTTCCATGCGTTAGTGTAACTTCTGTGATATCGTTCATCCAAGTGACAAATTTGATATCGCAAATTTGCTTGTCAAAAGGGAAATGGGCGATGTTAACCGAGCACGAAGTCTCGAATACCTCGTAGGGACTCCATGTGACCAGACCAGCACTGGTGACAGAGGCCTGAAAAATAGAATTGTTTATTCATTATGGCGACCTGAATACTTCAGACATGAAATCATATACTTTGCGTTAAGGACGGACAGTAAGCTAGTTCAGCAACGGATAAAAGAAAGACAATTCTCTCAATCCACATATTTCAGTCTGAGTATGTTGAAACCATATTAAGTATTAGTAAAACAATATTGCAACAGAGCTTCCAATCCTATTTAAATCAACACTACAGCATCTTAAGAACGTATTTGTCAATAATTTAGACAATCTGTGTTATGTTATTCAAAGATAAATACATGTATAGATTGTATTATGCCAGTGTCTTTTACTATCAAGTTTATTCAGCGAGGCTTAGAAAACAAAGCATGTTGAGGCTCTGCCGAACCATTCAGCTTGTTCGTGCCGAGTCTAATACACTTGATAGTAAAAGTCACTGACATAATATTCTGTTTATCATGTAGAGTATCAACATGTTATGGATGTTTTGCCAGTTTTATATATTAAACTATGTTACGAGGACGGTGCCATTTGATTTTTCTTCATGCCGTTTTACCACGTCAAACAATAAACGACGATGTATTGCGCAGGCTTTTGCATTTTCAGTCACTGCCTGATAAAGCTGAGTATATTAGGTCACCTCTTTGTCAGGCAGATAAGTGCACTTCTGCATGATGAAACGTGTTAATAGGTAGGTTACTAATAGTGTGATACGAAATTGGTCTAGAAACAATGTTCTCAGTGATAACACTCAAATACCAAATTTGACAACGCATATTACAAGAGTCCTCTGTCTTTCATATAACTTAATACATTTTAAAAACATTTTCGCGTATACTTCACCTGAATAAAGCTTTGTCCTAGCGCTTCTTTAGACGCAACACCGTTATCCAGTGTAATGTCCGGCTTCCATATATTATTCTGCGGCAACAATATAGTCGCCAGATTTCCGTAAGCGGCCGAATCCCAGGTAAGAAGTTCGTCCTTCCATTTGAGCGTAAGGTAGCCAGTAGTTGTCAGCTTCTGTTCACTATCACTAAAAGAGTTGATACCGACCAGGGCAAAATCGACCTCCACGTTGATGATCGTGGCGTGGCTGGTTACCGGACGCACTAGCTTGTTGTAGGAATTGGTTGTAAATAACAGCGTTTTAATCTCCTGCAGATTGGTACCCGTCTGAGGCATCACAGGTGCAACCAGAGTTTGAAGCAACAAACACACAAATGCCAAAAACATGCTTATTATAAAATCCCGCTATTCCACAGAAAATTATGTAAAGTACTGATTCAGTTATATTTAATTCGATTTAAACATGCATTTTAGTAAAACCCGACTATATCTCAGAAATTTCCGGGTTTTTTTTTTTTTTTTTTTTTGTGTTGGGAAATTATTAATTCAGTTATAAAATTAACTCACTAACTCACAGACAATTTCGATTATGCCAAGTATCACGATATAAGATTGTGATTCTCTTTATAATAGCAATTCAGTTATTGTTTCGTGTGAACATATACAATGGACTATTATATAGCTATTCTACGGTTGATTAAATTACAGTTTAAAGGTATATTTTTAAATGTTAACGGAGATAATGTGTGTTTGTTATTATGGTGTTTAGTTATATACAATAGTTGTACGTGTCTTTGTTTCTAGCTGATCGAACAGTGACGTGGAGCTTGAAATCGATTATCAATTAGTATAGAAAAGTATTTGGCTGAACATTAATTAATACATGTTTGTTTCGGCCAAATAATAAATAAAACAAATACGATTTTGCATGGTACGCCTCTCCTCAGTACTCTTTATGTTATGCATTGTCCTGTTTATTGGCTATTTTATTTGCTATTGGATCATCTATCTCCTATTTGTTGTTTTTCATTTTGTCTGTGATTACTTGTCCAGTCTCGCCTCTGCTCAAATCTGTAATTCACGAAGTTTGGCAGCTTTAATGCGAACTGATACTCGGCATGCGAATGTGTTGTAGATGTCTCTGTCACCTATTAATGCTGCATTTTGTATTAGAAAATATAACCTTGGCGGGGATATCTTTATTTACACTATCCCATTTTATTTGGAATGACAATCGGGTAAGAGTGAGTGGTGCACCCTAGAACCTGATTTAACCTCACCCCCAGCGGCCCACTTTTTTTGCCACTGAACGTTCCAAGGCGGTCTTTTTTTGCCACTGACCCTATTGCCAACCCGTTTACTTTTGTGATGTCATATCTTGCCGTTTATTCATCTTTATAAATATTGTTTGTTTCTGTGCGTGTTTTTGGCTGACTGCGGTCCTTAAATGCTACATTTTATATCTCTTAAATGAAACATTTCCTGTTCAACTACATATTTCTACTTTGGTGAAAATCCTGCAAGAAAGAAGCAAGATAGGCATGCCGTACCGGAGACCGAACGTGACTTATATTTCGTCCAAAGTAGGTAACAGTGACGCGACATTGTTGTATTTGATGTTGGATTTATATAATAAAGAAGCTATTATTAAATGAAAATCGGTCGCACGGATTAACGGACGGGCGGACTGACGGACGGACGATATTGTGATCGCTAATTCGAGATCCGTAAACGTACTGGACAAAAATCGAACTAACAAGAAAAAGTCAACATAGCTTTCAATGCCTGGTCTGCTTAAAGCTACAAACGCTATACTTAAACTGATGAAAACTCATAAATATGAATAAGTCACGTGTGAAGTAGTTTCAATTCGACGAACGGCCAAAAAATACGGTATATAAGCCAGAAATCGATGCGTAAACTATCACATCACTTCTCCTGATCTTCACAGCGTGCACGTCGCGGAGAGGGCACTGATGACACTCATGGTGTTTGTATAGGGGTCGCCTTGCCAGCCCTATACAACATTACTGGTGTGAAGCACTATATTCGCGTATAGTGATCAACACTGGTACTACTGAACTGGTTTGTCTCGGTTCAGTAGCCTGAGTGTCATTTGACTGATAGTGAAGAAGTCCCCTGCGCCCCCATCAAGGCACTCATCATCGGATGGAAGTATATGAACTTGGAAGTTGGAAGACAGAAGTCCGCGGGTCGGAGCTGAGATCAACCCACACAGTAGCAGTAGCAGTAGAAGTAAAGTCGTCAGTAATAGTTAGGGATCGACGCCGAGGCCTACATTCGACCGTAGTTTGACAACAGAAGAGTGATTTATGAGAAATACAACCATCTGATAATGCTTGCAGCGCAGGGGCCATAATGTGATGGGTGTGGCCCCAAACACAAGGACCCCGACCATATACCAGTAGCGGATGCAGGACAGCACCACCTAGCGGATGTAGGAGCCACCACCACCAGCCACGCCAGACAACACTTCTCCGCCGCAGCGACAACTACACAGAGCGAAAGCGACACACCATCTACACACAGACAACAGAATCGACAACACAGCAGCATCACCAGATCAACCTACACACTCATCTAGAAAAGACCAGACTCTATTGTGCCCATCGCGACAGGGATACCTTGTCGTGTTAGTTGGCGGACGGTCTACACACCTTCGAACCACACACACACACACACACACACACACACACACACACGTAAACTATCACATTTTATTTAGTCTTCGTACAGGTAACATCGATAGTATACGGCTTCCAAATATATTTCACAAAAAAGGAGTTGTCCAGAACAATACTTGAACCAGGGACATTTTATAGTTTTATTTGTAACATGACGATTTTATTTGTAACATGACGATTTTACTACTGCACCACGGCATCTTGGTTGGTATGTAGTAACATTTCTTACACTAAATAGTCATTACGTAATAACTATAGCACACACACTCGCACAAAACTATCATCCGCTTATAAAAAATCGACTCTCAAGTTTTGAGACAGAATCTTAGTTAAACTGATAATAACAGTATTAACCACGCATGGTTATTTAAATGTGCGAGATGATGGAGTATATATACTGATACATCTTGGAAGTCCTTCAGTTATTTTGCATCATAATATATGTTACTAAATATACAAAATTCACAAGAATTCGCCATAACCTAGTGGTACGCAAGTTGGATTGTGAACTAGAAGGTCGTGTGTTCGAGTCATGAAAGTGGAAAATATTTTTTTCTTTTAAATCATAATGCTACCTGTGTAGAGATACGACGTGCACTGCTCGATGTCTACAAAGTAAATGATGTCCTGCGTTAACTTTGATCACTGAAATACCCGATTTCACATGAGCTGGTGAGCTTAAAGTTACAGATAAAGACACGCATACAAAGTAGAAAACGATTTAAATACAGGGCCTGTAGCTTTAAGATGTTTATTCATGATACAATTTGAAAGATAGTGTAACATTCGTTAATATATTTATTTTTAAAAGAACTCGGTTTATCCGCTCTTGTTCCCTGTTTTTATACCATAATTATACTTTTATTGGTATTTTAAAACACTTATATTCCATTTCTTTAAACTACATGTACTTATTTTACATATTTAACAATAGCTGCAGAATATGAACATCAACAAATAAAAAAAGAAAAGATACGACTTGAACGTCATATTCTTTAATAACACAAGCTAATCATTCATGTAATTGCATTCAGCAGTGTTCAATGACATTTCTATATTTTCACTTAAGGCGTCTTCGTCGCCGAATGGTTAACGACGTTGCGTTGTAAACCTTCGTCTCTCATCGCTGCGGGTTCGAATCCCACTGGGAGCTCGGCTTGTAAGTGAGGAAGTGTCGATTCTTACGGATGACGGGAGGTGTGCAGTACTGGTTCTACACAGGAAAAGTGGGTGGTCTGCCTCCACCACAAACAATCGACCGTCATATATAACCTTACATGTGTTGAAAATGGCGTAAAACACCATACAAACAAACAAACTTGTCAAGACATCTAAGTTATATCTCTGGTTCAGCTTACTTGCATAGGTGCCTAGGTGCGTAATTTATAAACAGCTACGTCAACAAAAAAGGCAATCCAATCTTCACGAAACATGGGCACAATGTTTATGGCAATAATATCTCGACCAAGGTCGATAACTAGCCAGATCGCACATATCATGCTGGAGTTGTGCCCTTGGAATTTTAAAATTGAAGATTTTTTGTGGTTTCCACTAAAAAAAATCACATTTATAATCCAACATGAAACTTGGGTTTAATGTTTATGGAAATATCTTAGTCAAGTATGATAACCAGCCAGCCAGATCGCACATATCATGCCGGAGTTATGGGCCTTGGATATTTGAAAATTGAAGATATTTGCGGTTTCCACTCAATCACTTAAACATTTACAATCATATTTTGATGCAACTTGGGGGTCGATGTTTATGGGCATAGTTCGATAACCAACCATATTACACATATCTGACTGGAGTTATACCTCTTTTGCGGTGGACCATACTTCTGTGAAGTTGCTTTGTTCTACAATTTACATATATTTTATTTGAATGTCATATATGCATTGCAAGTACCTATAGCATTATCTTAAGTGCTGAATAAGCAATTTAAGTGCTGAATAAGCAATTTTAGTTTCTGTAACCCATGGGCTCGAAAGGAACCCACATTCTGATGTTTTATTCCCTCAAACTGTGTCTATTTCGTATCACATTTTACGTGTAAGCTGTGTTTACAGGTCTATATGTCTTACATTTCTTGTCCTAGCTCAACAACTTCTTCACTATCAGCCAAAAATTGGTTTCCTTAAAGAGTGTTATAAAGTGTTGCCTCAGTAATTTTGTCTTCTGCAAATTCTGGGCTCCCATGGAACCCAAATTGTGATGGCCCATGGGCTACAATGTGCAATAAAAGCAGATCAAGATTTGCGTGTAAGCTGTTGTATATATCTATAAGTTTGGTTTGGGATTTCTTATAGCATTATGCATCTTATTCATACTTCACCCGTATTGGGGCATGGGCTTCCCCCGCCCCACCCCACACCATCCCACCCCATTTTATTTTTTTTACATATTTCTGTGTTGTTTTGGTCAATTATTACACATATAGCTATGTTGCTACACCCTCCCCCTACCCTCACAACTCGATTTGTTTTCGGTGTTGTTTTTGGTCAATTCTTACACATATAGCTATGTTACCCCCACACACCCCCACACATCCCCACACACCCCATCCCCTAACCTTTCCCCAATCCCATCATCACACGAATGTATTTTTTTGTTTGTTTTTGCATATCTCTGTGTTGTTTTGTTTTATAAGTTTATCAATATGTTTCGCCCCCACCCCCAATAATCCCACCACCCCATCATCACCACCACCCGAATGTTTTTTTTTGTCTGTGTTGTTTTGTTTTATCAAATCTACACATATATCAATTATGTGCCCCGCCCTGCCCCACATTGGTTTATGGGCTCCCCTCACATGTAGGACATGGGGAGGTGAATTGTTTTCATTTTATCTTCCATTATTTGGATACTAAAATTTTAAATTGAACGCAATCATTTACATATAAACAATTTAGATTAAATTCAGATACACAAATGAAATATCAATAAAAAAAATCTTAATGATGCCACAATAAAAATTGCTAGATATCCCCTACCTCTCCGAGTTGCCTTTCGACCACAAATTTCTTTAAAATGACAGCAATTTTGGATTAAAACTGATAAAAATAAATAAATTTTCACACCCTGTTCCAAATTTTAATATAGTTTGTATGAGATTCTAACAATAAGTTTATATCAGCCCGAGTTGCTCTACCCGTCCCGCCCCACAACCCCACCCCACATTGGTTTAGCCTTGTTTTCTGATGGTATATACTGACTATATAATTTATTCTCTGAAAAATTGAATAGTCGAGCTGCGCTGTTCTCCGACAGCTCTTTTTTTCTTTTACCGATATCATACTATTATTTATTCTTGATGTTTTTTATTACATCGATACCCGAATATGCCTTTCTTACTGACACCATACATGCTAGCAAATACAGATGCAAAACAAGTATACCAACAAAGGCACACCGCAACTAGAGTGACTGTTGAGCGAGCGTTTGGTCGCCTTAAGAGACGTTTTCACGTCTTGCATTCAGAGGTATGTATGTCATGTTTCACACTCTTTCGTTTTGAAATTGTGGATTATAAAAGACAATCTTCCGAATATTTTTTTTTTAACTAGAACGCATTGAGCATACCTGAGCCAATTGTAAGAGAAACATGACGTAAAACGCCAGGACCCGGGCACGGGAGCTTGACTCCACCACAAAAAATCGACCGTCATATATAACCTTTAATACATTTGTTGAAAATGACGTAAACCACCATACAAACAAACAAACAAACATTTGAATGAGTCCGAAGTTGTTTATTACGTCTCTGTTTGAATGTAATAAAGTGCAGGGCAGACTTTTATTCACGATTTTATTTTAAACATATTAAACAAAATTAATGTCGTAATGTTTGCCTTTGAGATTGGGTTGTATATTAGTTTCAGCCCGTCTGTCCGACACAACTTTGTGATCTGTAACTATGTTCATCAAACTTCACCAGTAGACGATGGCTCAATTCGTTTAAGGGTCTTCGAGTTCATCATGACCTGATCATGAAAAGCCTTCTCTGCACTATAACTCTTGGACCCATCAACCATTACAGGTAAACTGAATGGATGACACCAGTTTATGTAGTCGTCAGTAGGTCATAGTCACCAAAATAACCATATGCTGTCTTGTTTAAAAACTTACATTTGCTTGAAAGTTGATATTATAAACACTACAATAAATATTTCTGGTATTTTAAATCTCACACATGTGGCAATTTCATTTAAAACTAAATTCATATTTGTCCATACATGTGTTCAGTAAAACATATTTTTTAAACATTTATTTTCAGATACGCATGTCACCATTAAAGGCCTGCAAAATTGCCACTGCTTGTGCTATTTTACACAATTTAGCAATTATGTTGAAGGAGGCAGAGGATTTCGAAGATGACATCAGCATGGATGAGGATGAGGATGAGGATGACGATGAGGAGGATGAAGACGAACCAAGAGGGAGGCAGGACGGAAATGCAGTCCGTGACTATTTCGGAGACAGATATTTTTCATAAAAAACAACAAGAAGACATGACACAAGCTGCCCATTTATACTTTAGTCTGAACATTTATACTTTGTAAATGTAATATTGATATTGCATAAAGGGTGAAATGACTGGCAAATATACTTATTGACTCACTACCAAAGTGACTGACTGACGTATTCACTACCAGACTGAGTCCCAGACATAGTGACTTATTCACTGCCAGACAAACTGACTTATTCTTTATCAGACCTACTACTAGACAGAGTGACTTATTCACTACCAGGAAGACTACCAGCCATACTGACTTATTCACTACCAGACATACTGACTTATTCACTACCAGCCAGACTACCAGACATACAGACTTATTCACTACCAGACAGACTACCAGACATACAGACTTATTCACTACCAGACAGACTACCAGACATACAGACTTATTCACTACCAGAGAGACTACCAGACAGACAGACTTATTCACTACCAGACAGACTACCAGACATACATACTTATTGACTACCAGACCAGACTACCAGACATACAGACTTATTCACTACCAGACAGACTACCAGACATACAGACGTATTCACTACCAGACAGATCATTTTATTCACTACCAGACCTACTACCAGGCAGAGTGACATATTCACTACCAGACATACTGATTTATTCACTACCAGATAGACTACCAGATTAACAGATAAACTGACTACCAGACAGACTGACTTATTCGCTACAAAACTGATCGAATTATTCACTAACTGACTGACTAACAGACTGACTGTCTGACTTGTTTACTACCAGACTAACTACCAGACTGACTTACACTCAGAAATCACAGGCTCACTAACTGATAGACTTGATACATGGATGATGTATGCATTTAATATGAATGATGAATAATAATTATAAGCTATATAACAAGAATTACTGCTCCATAAATGGAATCTTCTTAAACATTTGCATAGGGGTTAGATTGTCTTCTTCCAATTCATCGGACTTCATTTTTCTTATTATCCCCATTAGCAGGTTTAATTGCACAGCAAGGATTTTCTTCTGGAGTGCCTAAAATAAAGGATATTTTTAGATATGCATGTCTATCTATGTATTAAATTATGTTATAAAGGCAATCCAATCCTAAAACAATAATTATGCTTTTCAATTTCATAGTAAAAGGACACATTGGCAAGCTTGATTTTTTTAAAAACTCACGGCGTCCGTTTTGTTTTTTTTTACATGACTTGCCCTTGTTCAATCGTTAATATTAAACTATTAACTTTAGATTATATTGCATCAATAATATATTTAAACCTAGTGCAGAATCAGATGAAAAAAAAAATCAAATAAAAATTGTATTTAATTATATGCAAGAAGGTTTAGAGTCAATATGATTCTAGATAAATAAATTGTGTACAGTTGAATGTGCAAATGCATTGTTAGCTATGCCTTTATATTTACTACCTTGGACGTCCTTGTTTATTAATGATTCTGTCATTCAAGATCATTTAAATAAATAAAATGTTGAAGTTGTTTGAAAGATGTTTATGTTGTTTTGTGACAGAAACTTCTGGAGGATTCCATGATAGTATATAAACAAGGCTTTGCGAAACAGATTTTGTTCAGTAGTTCAGTATAAAGTTAAATTAAAAGAAACACTGTGCATTCATTAATTGGATGTTTTAATTTAAAATACACATCTTTATAATCCGATGGCTTTTCGTCCGTCCGTCTTCTGGCAATACAGATCGACTTTCTTAAAATGAGATCTCTTACGACTGTGATTTTAACCAAATTTGTTGTTATTGCCCAATTTTTCTTGTCCGGAGCATATCTTAAAATACTTTGAAAACAATATGATGGATGTTTGTACAAATGAAAAACACACAATAGGAACATGTGCAGAAGGAAGAACTGGAACTCTAGGTGAAATGTGCACCTTTTGTATTTTTTTGGCTTTATATAGCTCTCACATTTGTTGTCGGGTGCATATCTTTGAAACGGTTAAAGATACCTTTTCAAAGTTCTCAAATAAACCACGAAACTCATTTGGAATGGTCCAAACATATGCTGTGCCGCCATTTTTAAGAAGACACATGTCTCTTTAATGCAAAGATAATTTGGGCCAATTTTGGTTACAATCTGAGCAGCACATGTTGTTTCAGGTGAGATGCTTTTTAGACATTTAAGAACTAGGCGAAATAGTATAAAACATGTAACCGGGTACAGGTAAATGGTGAATAATCGATTCCTAACAGTATGCCCTGGATAGCTGTGGTTAGAGCGCTTGTACAGAAAACCAGAGTCCCTGGGTTCGAGTCCCGGTTGAGGAACGATTTATTTTACCACCTGTTATATTTGGGGGTTCGTACGGGATCATCCTAAGAAACACCAACAATTGTTCGTTATATGTGAATGTGATGTTCTACCCCAATTAATTTCTTGAAACATTAGCTGGTGTGTAAGGAGAACAACTACCTGTTTTTCTATTTCTCCCCCAAAGTACCTCTTTTGCACTTCCATGAGGTCCTCGTGTGTAACTTTTTTACTCTCAAGTTTCTTCCTGCTAAAATGATGAACATATATCGACCATATACGTGTATACATGTACATGTGAAATTTCAAAGAAGCACAACAATCAAAAGGACAATTTGTGCTTAAAATGTGACAATATGAAACTTACAACTTGAAGTGTGTTTCACGGAACACTTATGTCGCCTGCCGTGTGCTTACTTCATCAATCATCAAGTGTAAAAGGTCATGTGGAATTCCCAATCTATAAATAGAAACTGCTTCGAAGCAGACGAACTGTATCTGTTTATCTTATGAGTGGGTGTTATGACCGAATTGAGTGTTATTTTCACGAAAAGCGTATTCATTAAAATAAATTCAATTTATAAACATTTTACCAGGTTCATCGGAGTCCAATCCTCCGGAGATGCCTGAAAAAGAGGCCGAGTTCTTGAAATGGTCCGCAACCCTCCCCTGTTGTTCGGTTACGGTTACGTCACACCTGTCTTTCTTTTCTCAATCTTTTCCTTAGTGATAGCATCCTTGGCCTCTCTCTTAATGTTCATAAATTTATTGTGGCAATCTTGCCCACTCCTTTCTGCAAATCCAAGTGCAGACACAGCACTTGCAATACTTGCCCAAAGCTCCGTTTTTAACTTGTTTGTTATAACATTTGTAAATTTAGAATTGATAGTTTTGAAGTTTTCCTCTGAAGACACCAACTCTTCTAGCTTGAGAACCTCATCTCTGGAGAAATTGGGACTCCTCTTCCTTTTCTTTATGTCAGAGTCTGCCATTGTTTACTCAGGAAGTAGAGTTAAATACAGATGCTTTATGGGTATTTTAATTAACAGAGGATTTTAATCTGTTTTTTAAATTTAACGCTTGTGTAACTTAACGCAAGCGTTAAACTACTTTATACAACATGAAATTAACGTGTCGTTAAGTTACGCAGCGTTAACAATTTTAACTTAACGTTAAGCTTAGGTAAGCGTTAAGTTAACAGCTCTTTATACAACTGGGCCCAGGACTTGTATTTAAATTATTTGCGCTTATCATCAAGTTGTGACTGTGGAGATCAAAGAGAGGACGTCGAACACTACTTATTTAAGTGTTGTCGATATAGTGAACAAAGGCGTACGCTCTTTATATAGACACGACCGTTCCATCCGTTAAGTGTTGATAAGTTGTGTTCTGGTAATCCAGAGCTGAACGATAAAGATGATGAGCTTGTGTTTATAGCAGTGCAAAAATATATTAAAGATACCAGGCGTTTTCGACGAAACTCACTATGTTCACATTTGATCCCTTACGAGACGTCTTTAACTATCTGTCCTTTTCCTCTTCTTCCTTTCTCTTTACATATATCTGTTAACTTCAGTAATGCATTTCCTATACTTTTCGTTTAAAATGTTTTATAATTGTAAAACTGCCATACTATTTATTTGGTAAACAAACTGTAGGGACAGGCAGTAACTACTCTTGTAGAACTTGTGGCCCAACCCTTTTGCAAACTAATGTAAATGTTGCAATAAAATATGTTTAAACCGAGCGTTTTCATATTCCTCCCGACAAAGTTGATCGCTATATTACACGGATTTCTTACCCCGATCACGCAGTTTATACAGGGTGAGTACACATTTAACATACCAAGTAAATCAATAACCAAGCATATTCATATTTCAAATAATTAATAAATGATAATGGACAATTATGTTATTATTAGTCTGTTTTCTCGCAAGAAGGTGACGCAACGAAAACCTACCGGAGAAGTACATCACCAAACTAAAAACATTTCTGCGACTAAGAATAGGATAACCTTTATTTTATGGATATATAAACTTGGAGGGGTCTGACGGCTTTTCTGGACACACAACTTATCAGGAAATTCGTCGGGAAAGAATATGACCCTTTATTGATTGAAACGCAATTCATGCTTAGTGAATGACCCCTCTACAGTCAGTTACTACGCTTCAATTATCTCTTTGCGATGACCGGTTACCCTCTTGGGAGCCTATAATTGCACCTTCTGAAACCGTGAAAAGGAAGGTAGGTACATGGACATTCGTCCTTAACGTTTTTTTCCTAGTTGTAGCATGGTGTTCTATGGTATCACGGTACTTAAATGGTTAGACGAAAAAAATAAACTGTAAGCAATATTGAAAGAAAAAGGAAACTCAAATGCTTTCTGTGACCCTTCTACTAAATTGTTTTGATATAAAATGCAATCAATTTTATGTAAAAGTGTCAGAATTAGATATGAAAAGAAGGGTATCCTCAGTGAGCTTATTATTTTAAAAGTTCTATGGTATCAAGGTATGCACATATTGTGTATCCTGTATTTGTTAGTAACTGGTATAAGATTCAATGAGTGACCATTTCTAGAAACAATAATGTACAACAGACTCATCAGACTAAAAATTAATGAATTTTATAACTTCAAGGTAATGGAAACTGCATTTATGGAGACAAGGGATGATGAATTTTAAAGATCATAAGGAAATTGTCAATATTTTGCATTATTTTGAAATATCCTTTTATTTATGATAAATATACTTATTTTTTTCAATTATCTTATTATATGTACCTAAAGTCATCATATCTATAAAATAAGTATCATATTTTAGCAGAGATGCATACGGTTTTATAGATTTGACACTACCGTGATACCATAGAACCCTTGATATCATAGGAAACCAGTATAACTGGTAGTTCAATACAATTCTGGATACATCCTGACAGGTTTCTAATTGTTAAATTTCTTTTGGTGGGATACACTATTATTTACATTGTCTTTTCTTTTTTTAATTTGGGCACTGAAGGCAGGATATGAAAACATACACTCATTGTAATCTAACCAGTAGCCTAATGACCGTTTCAAGCTAGTAACACTCAGTCTTCACCATTGTCTTCACTATTCTCTGTATAGTGTAAATCTTTTTCATTGCATATTTTGCTCTTAATTGCGATGACATGCGGACCTACAATGCCATTGCGATTGGGTGCTGTGGTTTCTATAGGACCATTTTCTCATGTTTTGTCTTATTGTGTATTTGTGTTTCAGACAGGATGGATTTTTTTAATTTGGTCTGGATGCATGTTGTTCTACGCCGTTTTGGATAATCCCATAGTATGGGATGAGAAGAGTGGGGTGGGGTGGGGGTGGGGGGGGGAGGATTTTGTCCGGGTAGGCAGAATGTTCCTTTACTCGCATTTATACTTTATACCGTGGATTCTAGTACGAACAGTATTAAATGAGTTTTATTAAGTACTTTCCACACACAAAAAACGTAAAGAAATTAAACACATGCAGGAACGAATAGCAAGAAACTGAAATTTGCCATGAATATGTTAACATGACACTTCCAGTATAATATGTGAATTGATAGTTCGTTTGTGTCTGTATGGATTAAATTGCAAACAATTTAAATACAGAAATATGTGCGTACTAATATAGTCGGCATGCACAATTAGTGAATTATTCCATAATTAGAATAAGTAGAAATAAGAATAAGTTTACATATACATGTTTAAGGAAGTTCAAGTGTATGTACACACGTACAACATAACTCATATTTAAAAATATATTGTAACTTTTAAGCTCCAAGTTCAAATATAGATGAAACATGTTTTTTATTGAATATAAGCATCCATTTTAGAATATCAACTAACCGACGACGATAATAAGCATTGCTATTAGAGCAGCAATCGTATTCAAAACGCAAAACAGAACGAAGCACAACGAATCGATCGCACCGCTTACGTCAGACCACGTGGCTACATTAGATTCGTCATCGACAGACGAACCATCATCTGAGTCCACTAGGTTTTGTTTCCGCGTTACCGTAAACGCCGAGTTTGCAATTCTGTTCGGGTGAACATTCGCGTAGTCGTTCTTTCTTTGTTCACGATTCTTCGACGTTGCTGATACGTTTTTGGACGGTGTATTAGCGTTGGTGCCCAAAAGGTCGTATTCGAGTACCTGGACCTCTGTATTGTGTGAGTATGGCGTGTTTGTGACAGTCGGTTGGTTGAACATGTGTATTGGTGAAACCTTTCTCCCGTAGAAAATATCCCTCACTTTAGGGTTTGATCCACTTATAAGTCCCTTCACAAAGTCACTTGCACGATCAGCGCTGTTTCTTCCCTCCATTGCTCCGTTCATTTTCTTTTTTTCTGAGGTCTCTTCGGATGAATCGGACATAACGGCCATCTTGATATCCGTATTACTGAAATCAAAGCTGTCGTCATTACCTTTCTTCTCAGATCCGAGACAGAGTAGTTTTATTCTAACCATAGAAATAAAGCCTACAAACGACTGCAGGAATATAGGAACTGGTGTTTCGTCGCCTTGATTGTGGAAACGCAGTTGAATGATAGTGATGAATACGATAAGGGTACTCAAGACGCATTCCATTAACAGATATATGCTCATAACCGGGATGGTGTTCATTCCCTCTGGCATGATGTCCGTCACGATCAACAGGAAGATGGCGAAGGACAGAAACAGAATGATGGCATAGCTGGTCTTTTCTCCAGAGTCGCACGGTAGAACGAATACAATCACGTTTAGGGCTGACAAGAGAATAATAGGTATCAAGAAATTGATAAGGTAATATAATGGTTTTCGCTTTAATTTCAAGCGAAATGAAAGACCAGCAGTGCTTGTCGAAGAAGAGTCGAAAGTAGTCGCTTCAAGGAGATCCCAATTGGCGTTTTTCTCATAGTGTGCCAAGCTGAAACCGTCTGTTCCCGCTGTGATACTTATCATCTCTTTCGTGCTGGACCACGTGACTAGCTGTAGATCACACGTTTGTGTATCAAAGGGGAAATATGTCATATCGAGGCTACACGTGCTGTCGAACACCTGATACGGCTGCCACGTGATTACACCCTCGTACGTTATCTCCAAGTAGATAAACGTGTCTCCGAGGCCAGTAATCGTGTCGAAAGCATTCGCTAATGCCAGATCAGGTTTCCAAAGAAGATTCTGTGGAATGGATATTTTTGTTATGCCACCGTGATCGGCAGGCGTCCACGTGAGGAACGTATCGGACCACGTGATAGTCATGTAGGCGGTCGTCGTAATTTTCTGCTCCACCTCACTGATGTCGTTGATGCCGATCATGTACATGTTAACAACCACCTGAAAGTATAGGATCAGTTCTTAAATTTCAACAAAAAATATGAAAATGGTCACTCAGCACTGAAATTAGGAATTTGGATATCATACGATAAATACAAACAATATTGCAGTCTAACTGTCTTTATATTATCAAGACTGTTCATGAACCGGAAGTGAAACATGTTTTTATACTGTTCACGCCCTCTAGCCACGGGTTGAGTTGAACTCATTATTTAAAATGTCAACAGTATGAATATTTGAGCCATCCCGAAGATAGTATGCATATGGCGGTGAACATGGAACCTTCAATGGGGTATTTTCGTATTATTCGTATTATTCCATGGCTAACGGTGCATGGTCCCAGTTTATATCAAAAGGCTTTGTCCTTAGAAACGAGAAAAAAGGGCGAAATAAACAAAATGTAATTTAGTTGAGAGAAGAGGTTGTGAAGTCTGCGTATCGTTAACATCCAGAGAAGTTCGAAACTATTAACTGTTTTTGTAAATATATTTATAAAAACACTTTTTTAAAAAACGCTTCAGGTTGTAAAAAGAATTGTATTGACACGGAAATGTTAACCTAATCGAAACCAATCTATGGTACGATCAAAGAACCTGAGGGTCGAAAGTTCACGCACCTACCTTCCTTTTCAGGTTTTCAGAAGGTGTAATCATAGAGTCCCGCGAGGTTGTCCACACAGGAGAATAGTGACCCGTTGTTACTGACTGTAGAGGGTACAATCACTATCACATGAAGGACGTTGCAGTACTAACGGGTCTGATAATTTCTGAGGAATTTCCTGATTTATTTTGTAAAATTGCCAGGAAACCCGTTAGGCCCTTTCAAATTTCCGAACTTTATAAATAACATCTCCATAAAATAAAGGCTGTGATATTACTAGTCGCAGTGTAACTGTTTTTATATAGGTGTTGTACTTCTCCAGTAGTTTTTCGCTGCGGCGGTATGACTTTGAGAAATACCTACATAGTTTGTGATAACGAAACTCTTTCTGAAGAAGCTTAAATGTAATAAATAGATTTCAGTCATTGTAATCCTTAACATCGTTACTAGCACTAGCAAATGAGCTTGGAGGTATAAACCCCGTATGATGTAGCACGAGGAACATCTTCATCTAAATGTGGATAGTTGCCTAAGCTAAAATCATGTCTAATAGCATACATTTTAGAATGTGTTAAATCGAGGAATGCTGCTATGGTTACCGAACTCCCGACTTTATTCAAAGTGAGATCTAGAGGATGAATATTAGTGACGATCGAAAAAAGATTTAAAAATATAAAATTAAAAAGAATGTGATGGATGATACAGTTTATATGAATTGATACTCCCCTGCGTTTTTTATTGAATTTACCGGGGTGAGAGGCTGGTAATGTCCAGTGGACAGCACTGAAGGACCCCGCTTCAAGCCTCACACCGCCTCATAGCTTATTCGGTGTGTTTTTCTTGCTATTGGGCAATACACTTTCCCTTATAAGCAACGCGCGTCGGTTAAAGGGACACACGGCAATCTTTATTTTTTTTAAAACTCACGGCGTCCCGCTAGTTTTTCAACCAATAATATTAATTATAAAAATAGTTTTAAGCAATTTGTTTTGGCATAACGTTATTATTATTGTTTGATATTATTGCACCAATAATATATTAAAACTTATAGTATAATAAGACGAACTAGTGAATTTTATTTATTTAAATGTAACCAGGGTAAAAGTCAAAATGATAGTGTATATATAAATCTAAACACCCATTACAAACACTTCAAGATTGCCGTGTGTCCCTGTAACCGGGTTGTCACGTGTATGGGCACGTAAAGAAACATAGGACAGAGTCTCTCTGTCTGGGTCGACTCTGCATAACATAAACTGTGCAGATGAGCCGTTAAACAACCTTCAATCAAAGTAAGTTCTTATTTAGTTAACATATATATAAATTAAAATCATGCAACATTTGAACATTCTCATAGACTTAAATAAGTGTTCGTATAAATGAGTCTTCGTAGAAAAGGCACTTCTTAAGTCGCTGAATTTGAAACCTTCTCGCCTCTCACCACTGCGGGATCTAATCCCACTGGAAGCTTAACTCGTAAGGGTGAACGTTTCAATTTTTATGGATGGCAGTGGGTATACAGTACTAGTTATACCCAAGCATAAGTAGGTCGTCTGCCTTCCGCATTAACAATCATGCATATCCTAAAATATGTTGGGAAATGACGTAAAACACCATTCAAGCAAACATTCAAACAGAAAAGATACTTCGAGTAATAGAAAAGATACTTACTGATAAAACATTGCCGGTATCTTTGATAGGTCGTACTCTACTAGAATAGTCCGTTGCGTTTAGTTTTGAATCCAGCAGAAGTCGCATCTGTTCTTCTGTTGAGCAGTTTGCGACGCCAACGCCACACACCACCAGAAACGCTAATAACAGCGGTAGCATGATTCAAAAAATGAACAAATGACACAGCTTTTACTGTTAATCTTGTAGAAAAAATACCACCCTGTGGAGACCAAATGTTTTGAATCACGACTGAAATAGGATTAAAAAATAGTATAATATTTCAAAATCAGCAAGATCTAAGAAAAAAATGCGAAATACGAAACCGATTTTTATACACTTCACAGATTTCGATTGTTTAAAATTATTTAAAGACAATTATTGGTTTATTTTTGAAATTAAGTTAACTTTTGTTATAATTTGAATAGGTACACGCAATAACCTAGTTTTAAGCAGAGAACTACATGTATATGGATAGCAGTGTGAGTTATCGTAATTGACAGCCTCTCATGCGGGAGGTCAAGGGTTTGATCCCCGGCCGGGTCACACCAAATACTGCATACTAATGGTATAGCAGCTCCTTTGTGCGACGTTCAGTATCTAAAGGGTAGTGTTAGGATAGCCTCGGTCACCCTGTCCGCTTCTAATTTCTTCGTTACGCTAAGCTACACGGATCCAGGGCCTGGGGGCAAATAGGACGTTTGAAGCCCCAACGATTTGGGCGATTCTGGCGAGATTTTGAGTGATTCAACGAGACCTTCAAAAACATATTTTTAAGTTAATTTAATAATATGTTTTTTATTTTTAACTTATGAGAAGCAGCAGTGACGTTAAACAGTTTGATGCATCAACAACGTTGTTCGTTTATTTACAACATGACGTCACGCAAACGTCGACTTTATGCGCGTGAAAATAAACGCGCGAATATTGTTAGTGGGCGCTTTAATTGGCCTGGATATCTGTAAGACATATGCATGGCCCGAGACTACGTGAGCGTTCAGTATCTAAAGGGTTGTGTTAGGACTGGTCTGCCCGGTGTCAGCATAATGTGATTGAGTGGGTGTATCAAGTCATTTGTCTAAGACGTTATCATTTCAAATTCATATTCAATGTATTTTTACAATTTAAAACGATATCCGCATATGTGTTTCAGTCAAAATGGAGAGATAATAACTTGATCCATTTGCATATTGGTGATATTGTGAAGTTTAAATCATATCTTGTAACATATCTGCAATAAAATATTATTAAACCTACGACATGTTATTCCAGTTAGGAAGCATTATAACGTTGAGCATTGAGCTCACTGCTTCAAATACATGTAGAAACAGTCTCGACACTGCTTCAAATACATGTAGAAACAGTCTCGACACTGCTTCAAATACATGTAGAAACAGTCTCGACACTGCTTCAAATACATGTAGAAACAGTCTCGACACTGCTTCAAATACATGTAGAAACAGTCTCGACACTGCTTCAAATACATGTAGAAACAGTCTCGACACTGCTTCAAATACATGTAGAAACAGTCGTGACAAGGAACGCTAAACACCAAACATACATACATAAACAAAGCATAAAATGAACAGAATACTTTTCACAAACACTGAATTCTCGAGGACTTATACATGAGTATATAAATATTGCATCCCTGTGAGGGTGACAGCGGATGAGGAAAATAATGTCGACCGAGGCGAAGCCGAGGTTGACATGATGTTTGCCGGAGGTTGACAATATGTGATATGTATTCACATATGTGATATCACCCATTCAGTAGGTGATATCACCCTTTCGTTTTGAATCAGTGATATCACCTATTCGAATCAGTGATATCAACTATTCGATTTTACAACAAGAAAAATACGGACTTCCCCCAAGAGTATTATCAGGGAGCACGTAAGTTATACCGCCCTGGTGTTATATAGTATTGCTAACGGTTAGTTGTAATAATTAAATAATAACTGTCCACTGTACATGTGTTTTTCAGTGTAATCGGTGAAGGTTGGGTTTATCTACAATTTGAATGACTGTATTTAAAAAATAATATTAAACCATAGGAAAGAATAAGAAAATGAAATTATAATACTATAATACTATGTTTCATTTGTTCAAAACATGTTTTGTTTATTTTTTCTTGTCATCATTATCTGCCGATGACGAAAAAGCCCGTCAAATTGTGCAACAGACGGCGATTGTGAGGGTCCGTTAATTTAGTTACACGGACAGTTCTTCATGTAGAGTTTATTTCTGAATTGGTAATCGGTGATATCACTGATTCGAATAGGTGATATCACTTATTCAAAATGAATGAGTGATATCACCTATTCGGATGGGTGATACTTCGTTTGGAATAAGTGATATCACTGATTCGAATGAGTGATATCACTGATTCGAATATATGATATCGCCCATTCAATAGGTGATATCACGCATTCAGAATGAATCGGTGATATCACCTATTTGAATGCGTGATATCACTTATTCGAATCAGTGATATCACCGATTTGAATAGGTGATATCACCAAATGTTAGTAAAAAGTAATACGGCACTCCATATTCAGCCAAATTGCTCCATTAATAGTTTATTTACATGAAAGTAGTGGTAAAACCTTCATCTGCTTGTATAAAAACAAACATTCAACGCAAATTGTACATCAACACGTGTTGTTGACAGTTATATTTTTTCCATAGCAGAAGTGCACTATTTTCTGTGCCGTTGTCTTCCGGCTAACACAATGTCAAGATGTTGAACATACCGAAGCTCGATATACACACGAGGCGGGATCACGAAGAATGACGGGATTGGCCTAGCGTACACGATTGCGTTAGAGGACCCGGGTTCAAGTCTCACCGGTGTCACTTAATTCCGTCGTTGTGTTATTGGGTTAGACATTTTCCCTTAAGCTCGTCCGTCGGTTTGGGACGTATACTTGGCGGTCCCGTGTATTTGTGTCTATGCTCCGAACCATAGGAATCTATTCGTTAGAAAGAGTTGGTGCTTACGTATATTCCCTTCTCTCTAGGTCGGTTCTGAATAACCTATAATGAAATAATGAACCGTTAAACAATATTTAATTCTTAGTTCACGCTGAAAAAAGCGAACAGCCAAAAGCTATCAAGGGAATTTCTTATTTTATATTGTACTGTTAAAATATCAAATTTCCTCATTATATATGTACATATTACTTTAATTTTCCCTACAACTTATTTAATTTCTTTTACAGCGTCTTTGTTGTTATTGATGAGTATTTGTATTGCACTGTAAGCTGACCCGTTTCCCCAAAATATATGTATTGTTACTGCAGTTTTCCCTATCAACGTTTACTTCTCTCTTCTAAGTCGTTGAAGATAATTACATGTTGGTTTAGAGTGAATAGTATCGTATACGAGACCACTAGTATGTGAACGAGTGAAATATTTGCGGGTATTTCCCTTTGAATTGAAACTAAACTCCGTAGTGCAACATTTAAAGTTTCATTTGTAACACTCATATACTCCATTATTACACTTTTGTTGATATCAATGTTTTATTCTTCTTAAATACTACAGTAAACTGTAAACGTCTACTAAAACAAGTATATATTTATAATACCCAACAGCAAACTGTATATTATAAAATGCATACAGTTGTTATTCATTGATCAATAAATACCTCTGTGTAAGCGCCTAAAACGTAAACTTAAGTTCGGGTCAGCCATAATTAAACCAGGAAGATTTGAGACTACCTAAAAACACACAGTTGTGGTGTTATTGACGCACAGCAGACTTTTCATCTTAAATCTTTGTGTGTGCGTGTGTATCTATATATACATAGATTATATACATTGATACATATATATGTTAAGTGTATGTAATGTAAATCAAACACTACGCGTTTAGGTTATTCATTACTCGGATAATAGTTCAATGAAGTCACCACGGTTGCAGTTGCGGAGTAAATTCACTACTCGTAAGTTGTTCTTTTTAATTAAATATAGACTTAGGATATTAAAAAATCTACTTTATATATTAGTAAGATTTATATATATATATATATATAGCTATTTAGCTTATCAGTTTGACATGAGCGTTTCGCAAAGAGGAAGTATTTGGTATACCTGATGATTTGTGATCATGTTGACTAAGTGCTAATGCTAAACTATTACGTATACGGTAGATGAGTCGATACTATATAGCCTTACTTCAATGCATATTTACCAAGCTTGACAAGTCATGCAAAAGGAATGGATATGAATGCGACTAATTAATTCCTAAACAGATACATTTTAAAGAATATTCTATTATAGTACGATCAAAGTTACACTTTAACATATGTGTTTAAACCAACACACATCAACAATCTCAAGTTCTTTATCTATTATATTTTCTTATTAGCAGTCATAAATGCGCAATAATACGTCAAAAAGATACAATAAAACGTCACTATGATACAATAAACGTCACAAAGATACAATAATACGTTATAAATATACAATCATGCGCCATAACGATATACGCCATAACGATACAGTACTACGTCACAAAGATAAAATAATACATTACAAAGATATAATAATATGTCATAAGGATACATTAATACGTTATAAAGACAGATAATACGTCATAAAGACATAATAATGCGTCATAAAGATACAATACTACCTCACAAAGATACAGTATAACGACACAAAGATACAAAAATGCCTTATAAAAATACAGTACTACGTCAGGTATAAAAATAGAGTACTACGTCACAAAGATACATTAATATGTCAAAATATACAATAATACGTCATAAAGATAAAATACTACGTCACAAAGATACAATAATACGTCGTAAAGATACAATAATGCATCATAAACAGCGGCGGATCCAGGATTTCAGCTTAGGGGGGGCGTAATATTTTGGTCAATTTTCGGGTACGTCTCTAGCCTTATAAAACGTTTGCGGTAGTGCATTGTTAGGGTAAAAAAGTCCGTTTTCAAATAAAAAGATTTAACAATGTGTTAATTAAACCACTCATTAGCCATTATGCGTCGAGCGAGCGAAGCGAGCAAGAATTTTTTTTATACTGAAGGCGTGCATCTAAATTGTTTGATATTTTATCTACAGTAACATGGACATACACGTATGAATAAAAAAAGTCCGTTTTCAAATAAAAGGATTTAACAATGTGTTAATTAAACCACTCATTAGCCATTACGAATCTAGCGAGCGAAGCGAGCGAGAATTTTTTTTATACTGACGGCGTGCAACGAAATTGTTTGATATTTTATCTACAATCATGGACATACATGTATGAATAAAAAAAGTCCGTTTTCAAATAAAAGGATTTAACAATGTGTTAATTAAACCACTCATTAGCCATTATGCGTCGAGCGAGGGAGAACATTTTTTATACTGAGGGCGTGCATCTAAATTGTTTGATATATTATCTACAGTAACATGGACATACATGTATGAATAAAAAAGTCCGTTTTCAAATAAAAGGATTTAACAATGTGTTAATTAAACCACTCATTAGCCATTATCCGTCGAGCGAGCGAAGCGAGCGAGAAAAATATTATACTGAGGGCGTGCAACGAAATTGTTTGATATTTTATCTACAGTAACATGGACATACATGTATGATCCGGAATTTTTAGGGGGGGCGCCTGGATCCGCTAGTGATAAAGATACAAAAATATACAATAATACGTTATTAATATACAATTATAGTCATTAAGATACAATCATACGTTATAAAGATACAATACTACTTAATTAATATACAATAATACGTCACAAAGATACAAAATTAGGTTTTAAATATAAAATAATACGTCATAAAGATACAAAAATATGCATTAAAGATACAAATTACGTCAAACAATAATGCTACCGATCTGATGGCTTCAACAGATGAAAAGTTGCATTGTCAGCTATATTGATAGATAGATAGATAGATCTTTATTTCCAATTTCCAATAGGCTTAAAAGCCCATGAGGATACAAAATTCAATTACAAAGCATGACAACAGTGTAGTTATTACAAACAATACATGTTCAAATAAGCAGTTTATCTTAACTGAGCTGATACAATGAGAAGGCGTTTAAATAAATTACAATTCATCACAATTTCCTTTAATATTGTCGAGACATTGTCATCAGATTGCGAAATGGCTTAAAAAGTAGAAAAAAAAAGAACAAATATTATTAATGAACAATTGTTTAAATATTTCAGATGTTCAATAGGTATTTTCAATGAACACAATTTGACGGCATTCATTTATCCTCAAATGCAAGTAAAATACCTGATACCCTATAATATATTAAACCACGAGCCATAATTGAGAATGTATTATGAAAATTAGTTTTATTGATATTGAAAGGTGTAATTTGACACTCTCGCAAACTAAAATGGCGTTTCTTCACAGGTCTGCACAGGTTAATACTGCAGAATAAATTACTACGATGTTTAGTTACAGGGACGGATCCAAGGCAGTGTGGGGAGTGGGGTGTGCGGGGAAAAAACATTTTAGATTTTAAGTGGGGAGGGCGCTGGATGGGGTGGGTTGGCAGCGCACCCAGCGCCCTCCCCCTTAAAATCTAAAATATTTTCTTTTTTGGGCTGCACCCCCACCCCGCCCCTTTGAAAAAAGTGTTTAATCTCAAATTATACCTGTCGTGGTTTATCACAGACCGTATATACCAACTTTGTTATTAGTTCTGATGTGTTATGTATTGAATGGGCCGCATGGACGCATATCATTTCTGATAACAATAATGCGAAAATAACTGTATTCAAATATGGCTGCAATAGATAATCTTTCCAATATCAACATATTTACAGTTTAAGTTCAATTGACAATTATTGATATGATAAGAGAGGGTCTGAAACCCGGAAGAACGTAAACAGACTTCTTGATTTCGGACCGATTTCGCAACTTTATCGGTAAGACAGGTGATTACATTTTGATATTTAAAAATCTTTATACACACGGATATCCTCCTACGTAAAGGATACATTGTTTAAACATGATGAGTAATTTCCACTGGAAACTATTTAACAATGAAGAGTGTATAGTAAGTCTACTTAAATTTTTGTCGCCCTTCGTATACAATTTGTAGACTGGGCTCTCGTCCAAATGATTATATAATAATTAGTAATGAGACTAAAGCATGGCAAAAAAACATTATCTACATATACTAAAAGGAAGAAGAAACGCATACTCAAAAAATTGCCTATACAATACTATTTTACACACCTAATTTCACGTAATTATTCCAGATATATCTCAACGTGTTTTGTACAAAAAGGGGCTACAACTAATTGAAGAAAGAACAACTCTGCCAACTCGCTTGAAAAAGTCAAGCCATTTCAGTATTATGTTTAATGTTAATAGATTGCAACATTTAAAGCCTAAGTTTGCTCACCTGCTTGAGCCAAATGCGCATTCTGTCGATAATTAAACTTTAAAGGGGTAACCATTGTTGTGATCGGTGCTTCCGAAAGGACAGGCCTAATGTCGCCCTGTATCATTCGATTAGCAGTAGCATATTAAACATACAATATATAGAGGAAATACCCATTATGCGTTTCTTGTTCCTTTCAGTATATGCTTGGTTTCCCACAACTTTTAGTTTAATAGTTTAATGGCTGATAGGAGTTGTGTGCATTTATATGTCCCCTAAATTGATGTTTGGAATCATGCAGGTGAGCCTCTAAGAAGAAACACATTTTGAATAATGATGCAACGTGAGAAATTCAAGATGACTTCAAAGATGTCCGCCAAAATAGGAAAATAACATTTATCGCCATTGCTGGTAGTACAAAATCAATGTTAATGATTACAATCTGTATATTGTCCATTGTACGAAGACAATTTTTAATAAGGACAAGTTGGAGCTGTCTTATGGGCCTGTAGCAGCCCTCTACCTTAAATGAAGGTGTATTACCAAATTTAGTCTAGTCGAGTCAGACCCAGGCAGAGCATGCACAGCTGGTCATGCTATGTGCTGTTAGAGTATAGCGAGGAGTGTACGTTGTCGAGTCTCTACCCCATGCCCTCCTTCCGATCTAATGGAGTCAATGACACTGAAAGAACAATCGCTTGACAATTTATGGAGGAAAAAAATCAAAAAATATCCCTCCATTGAGATTTGAACCCACGACCCCTGGGGTTTCCAGTGTTTTGCTCCAGTCTACGGTGCATGCCTACATGACCTATAGTGGAATGTATCTTTGCTACAGTCTACGGTGCATGCCTATAAGGGAATGACGTGTTACAGTCTTGCTAATGTTGACGTCTATCTGCGGAAGATCTGAAATAATTCAATGACTGATTGACTGACATTGTAAAGGCTGAACTATTCTGCTAAGAGAAAGTTGCAATGTGAACCCAAGGTTAGCCGTTAGCCACGTTTTCATTACGTCCTGAAGAAAGGTTTTGTTTACAATAGACGGTCAGAAAGTGTTCATTTCTACACTCAATAGTATATCCTTTTCCTCTTACTTTATTTCATCTGTCTCACTTTCGCTCGCAGGATTAATGTTTGTCCTTTACCGGTTCTTCTACATCAATGTCAAATAATAGGTTTGTTAGCGATATTCACAATCATGTTGATAGGTGATACAACAGTCTCAACATGGTATAATTTTTCTTTTCATGCCATAACATTTACAAGATACGTTGTTTGAATATTTCACCATTGTGATGGTGGCAAGTAGTCATTGGCAGGTAAAATGTATTTTATTCATTGCATATAACGCTTTTTGTGGTCTTTGCATTAATCTATATACTAGTACCTCAAATAGCTCGATAGTAATACATTACAAAATATCACGCCTGCAGGTAGTTCTGGAGGTCAGAGAGGGAAGTAGGACCAAATATCTTTTAATTTTTTCTCGGTGAGCCCTAATTAAGTATTTCAAGATCGAAACCACTTATTTGATTTGTAACTGTAGACAAATGGTTCATTCTTAGTCATATTAGCTATTGTACATGCATTGAAATTCCAATGATCTTTCTGTCAGCAAAGCTATTTTGCCGTTTCCTAGATTTTCTCTTTTTTTTTTGAAGCGCGCTTTATCAGTTCTTCCATACAGCTGTCTGTACTGTATATATAGTTTTCAGAAATCATGTCGCTGTAGACGCTTCATTGACTCACATCTAAAAATGAGAAAAATGGTTCAATAGAAATCACTGCATCCAAAAGCAATGGCACTGTAGGTTCGCACTGCACCAAAAACAAAGAGCAAATTAAATATGCAAAGAAAAGGAGAATACACAACACAACGAGTGGTGAAGATAGGGAACTTGGAACGGTCAGTAGGCAGTCCAACTGGTTAGTCTACAACGATTTCTTTAAGTGTATATAACCTCGCTATCATGTCTTCAGCGCTCAAATTGACAAGACAGTGTAAATAAAAACACATCCAATCAAAAGAAAATCTCTGACAATAGAGTTCACATCCTGAGGAATTAGGAAACGATACACATATATGTTATTAAAACTATACACAATATAATTATATAAATGGAAATACCTCATGATGAACTGTAAAACATATATAATTAGAAACATCTAAAACTAACATTTTACTGACAAAATCTATCGAAATGTGCGCTTCCAAGAACTGAAGAATGCCCTACATTTATTTTAAAGACTGAGTTTTCGATTCAAATATTTTCGACACTATTGTTTTTTATATACTTTTCAATTAAATCCACGGATGATATACTTTACAATTTACCCTAAGGGAAAAACATTAAGGCAAACAAATAAACCTCAAATTATACTGTGTTAAGAAGGGTTATTAACGTGACATATGTATAAGCCCTCATCACATGTCATTTCTAAGTGATTTTGGTTTGGTTGGTTCAAAACATTCTTGTAGTTTTTCAGTGTGGTTAAAATTGGTAATATTCAATCAGGATCTTATCTGGTAATAACTGAATTGATAGCATAAATGTGTTCTTCCCAGTTTGAACAAACTGAGTATGCCTTCATCTAGTGTGTCAGGTCAAGCCCTGCCAAAACTCCTGAGGCAACATATGTCTCTGATAGGTATGGTTTATGTGAGTGCTTAGGAAATTCCTTTTGGTCTCAATGAGACAATTCTTGGTTGATGCTGTAACCATTTATCACATAGCTAGTTACCGTGACGAAAATCTGTTTATCGAAAAGCACTGGCAGTGTATTTTGACTTTCCTGTTGCAGTATCATGACTGTCATCGAAGTCAATTTAGTTTAACCAAAATTATCAATTCGAATCAAATTGGTTTTTCTAAGGAAGCGTTTATTCCTCTTGATTATTTTATCGAACGTGCTATGGCGTCAGTAGGTATCTCATAACTGATGGTGAGCTAAAAATGGTTAAAGCTTTTAAGGGCGTACTGATTTTGTATATATATTATGTATTGATTGCGTCATCGTTACTGTCAACAGACTCATTACCGACGAAAACAGTATTGTGGAAATGATTTGGAACACAATTCGTTAGCACACGTAGACATTTCAGTAGTTTGGTCCGGAATGACAATACTACTTCATGATTATTCTAGATCGGATGTATAACAGAATGTCTCTAACTTTTAGTTTATAAAACACGAAATAATTACGTTGACAAACATTAACACGTATCATTATTGCATATTTACTAAATAAAAACAAGATTATTTGACGGAATTCAATAGCTGTACAAATTAAAAGAAGTACCTTGAGTTTGAACTCGCAGCCCAAACTATAACATGTTATTAGTAACAAAGCGCTCGATTCAGATATGTTTATGCTTAATAATTTTCTTTATATTTAATTGTTTGTTTCAGTAAAGCGCGCATACCCCTATACAGGCATTTTCCTCCACCGCAAACAGGTATTTCGATTCATATAGACTTTCTTAGATTAGCCTCCCAAAGTATTGGAAATGAAAGAAAGCGTACATGACCGTGAACATTTGGAAGGGCTAGTCTCAGAAGGTACTGGACTGGATGAATCGACGAAAGAGTTCATTCTATTGAAGGATGTGCACTTTAACTGAACAAAATATTTTAAATATCAAGAAAGCAAAAACATACCTGAATCGAGCGCTTTGTTGACACTTTTTTTGCCAGTGGCCAGAGATTCAAACGTCATTACCCTGCATCCATTTAACGGGAATGCAATTTAAACGGACGTTACAAACGGCATGCACGTTAATGACGTCAGTTAATTAACGGCTATGGAAGTCACTAACTTCCGGGGTATCAACTCGCGGGTGATAATCTGTGCGGGAAGATATGGACTGCACATATCAGGTGGTACAAAAACGACGTTTCAGGTATAATAACACTATAGTTTAATGACAAACAAGAATTATATGACCATTGGAAGTTTGTTCTAAAATTGATGTGGGGGCCGCCATTTTGAGAACTATGACGTCGTTTCGAATTACCGTACATGGAATATTTACTGTAAATTAATGCAAATTTCTTTGCAGACCATATAAAGCATTATTGGTGTTAAGTATATACTTTTTTCATAGAGCTGCTGTAGTTTGTTTCCCAAGAAATCAGTAAATGTTCATATTTGTAAATATTCCATATATGGTCATTTAGAACTATGATGTCATAGCTCTCAAAATGGCGGCTCCATATCAGTTTTAGCAGAACCTGCACGTGATCATATCTTCTTTGTTTATCATCCGACTTTTTCAAAACTCTCAATAATAAAGCGTGTTTGGCTGTATCGCTACATTGTTATTGATTGAAAAATAAGGTATCATAAGAGATAGAGGGTTTTATAAAAAGTAAACAAATGCATGCAACTATTTCAACTATTGCACTTAAATGATAGCTCTCGACAATTTAGAATATAGTTTCAACAAGGTATTGTTTCTACAAACATTAAAATACACACTGCCAATGTTAGTGACGGCAGATTCTATAAATGTATCATTTAAAGGCATGTTTAAGATAGGTGCGTAATTGTCGTCCGACGTTTATTGTGATCTTTTTTTATTTATGTTTATAAGTTATCTGTTCGGTGTTAAGAGTATAGACATTTCCCCGGATTCCTACGTATCCTTCCCCTCTCTCTGGGGCGTCAGAAAATAACCTAAGATAACCTTAGCTAGTGAGATGATGAGCCGTTTAATTCAATTAAGTACAATTCAATTTATTTCAAGTTAAATACATGTTACACGTTATTAAAACTATAACAAATGTTCGTGTTATACGAATTATGGCATTATATATAAAACCGATATAAGCTAATCTTTGTCGTTAGATTTCATGGATCTTCATTCATGAAAATACTTTTAAAGAGTTGCTCTTATTTGCGATTTCATTCAGTTGCACTTACGGTTTTATTCTGCTCCGTAAACATCCCGGACACATACACATTGCCGCATTTTGAACGTTCCAAAATATGTGTTTATACCATTCAAGTTTTATAGACGAGTTTTCTAGGAATTCAAGTTGTAAATCATACTTATCGCCAACTACATGTTTCACATTCTATTTACCACAGACACAACCCATATAAGGATCAGCTGCCTTCAGCAGCTGAATAAAAGTAATGGCATGGGGTTTTACATCCCGTTAACACCCGTTAACATACTGTATTCGATTAGGATTAAAAATTTGACAGGGAGATAAGATGAAGGATGTCGCATAGTTTCCCATCAGACATGCCTCTACCAGGGAAAGATCTATGCCGGGGAGAGGTATATAGCTCTAAAGAGCTACCGATGAACTTTATCTAAAATAAACATTATAAAATAAACATTATTATAACCTAATATTTATTAATCAATTAAACATTTGAAAATATGGATTCTAACATAATGCATGGAGTGCATACTGTCATGAAACATGACTAGTCAGAAATCTATACAAAGCTGAAGTGTCTATATCAACAGCAATACTATCGTCTCACAATGCCGTTTATTTCTATATAAATATATGTTATATGCATAACACGATTATCAGTAATCAAATGCTAGCTTGATACATTATTCGTTTTAAAAAGAAGTATATTTTGACGAGGGCATTTTATAACAAATACATTTTGGCTTGAAACGGGATTTATTTGAAGGAGATAAACCCTATTCATTCATTTTTTGTATTTGGCTTTCAAACCCCTGCTATACATTTTAGATAAAATTCCCTACCCTGGTAGAGAGAAATTGGAGGTGTGTCTTATCAATTACACCAGCTATACAAGCCTTGTATTTGGCTTTCAAACCCCTGCTATACATTTAGATAAAATCCCCTACCCTTTTAGAGAGAAATTGGAGGTGTGTCTTATCAATTACACCAGCTATACAGGCCTGTCAGTTACAGTGAATGACTCGTAAACAACTCTCTCTTCATGCAGGCGACAGAAAAATGTTCTTAAAAATCAGCTAGGAGTAAAGTTTTTCAATCCAATGACTCCAAACTAGGCCTATATAATTTCTGTTTATTTTATTGGAACTGTGACACTTTTTTCCCAGTAATATTTATGTTTTACCCTAACTATTTTACTGCCAGCTAAGATACTATCCACTGCACTGTGTATAACATAAAACAGAATTGCTATGCTTTTTTAGCCAAAATAAATGTAAAGTGATGACTAAACAGCCAGCAAGTATTTCATGACATAAGTTATCAGTGTTTATTAATGAAAATTAATTGCCAATTATAGTTGGTCTTGAGAAACAGCCTAAATATACTGCAGTACACAATATCTGCGTATATTTTGGACATGCTAGTATGACATTGTGTTGGGAATAAACTATCTATATATAGATACTGCAACAGCCTCTTTCAAAGATTATGTGCAGGTGCGCGTCTGTTCAGTATGAGTAAGATAAAAGGGGTAAAATATGTCTTAAAAACAGGTGAAGGTGAAATAAAGATAATAGGGTTAACTTAAAAAGTCTGATCAAGATAATGTGATTTTTAAAAAGATAAACATTCAAAAATAAAGGAAAACTGTACAAATTATTGTTAAGAATGACTGGATATGATGAAGATAATAAGGTAAGGAATTACATAGTATATAATTATGACTAAGGAATATACATCACTGAGCTTGAGAAGGGAATGTTCAATTTTCATGGGTGTGATATAGAAGGGCATAGTGAGTTTTCTGATTCTGATGTGAAAATTGTAGAGATAATTTGTTATCATGAACACATACATAGTCACAGATACAAATGCCCGATTTCAGAGCACTGCTACAGAGGTTCACACACAATATAAGTACTGCCGATCTCTAAGTGTCGTCTGCTGTAAACACTACCACGTGTATTTGTATACACTTTTCAGTTCATGACCCCACAGGCTCCTCCCCTATATTTTCAAATTTCTGTCAGTTGGGTTTAAACAAATATTGAAACTAGGAATAAGAAATACTTTTTCACAAATATGTTTTTACCAATACAATTGTTTAATATCAGTTTACTTCTGTGCCACTTGTTTTGTGTACTTCTTTTTTATGAGGTGGAATTTTCAATATTTTGAAAAAGGTCTCCCTGATTTAACCGTGTATAAATTTAAATGAAAAACCTGCCCCAGCTCCATCTAGTGGCTTTTATACGGTAGTTGGGCCTTTAACCAATTACCTTCAGTTATTTACGAAATAGTGTATTAGCTGTAGAAAATATAAACAATCTGTGGTAAGAATGTGGTTAACCTGACCAGGGTATTACATTCAGCATTTCTCGCTGTTATCATACTAATTTACTCTTTCACAATCACACATCATTAATTATCTCACTAAGTTAGCAAGGTCACGTTCTTAACAGCCTGTGAATAGTATTGACTTCAATACTTATTATTATTGAGGGATTATTAAACTTGATTTATTTTTGTTGCAATATTTGAGTCTATAAATTTCAAATTCAGCAAAGCCTATTCGATAATATTGAAAACAAGTAAATTCAAAAGACGAACAGTACATAGTACATACAACCACACACACATTATGTTAACATCTGTCAACTCACCCTGCTGGTTTGAATCCCACTGGGAGCTCGAGTTGTCAAATGAGAAATCGTCGATTCTTACGGATGGCGGGACGTATTCAGTGCTGGTTCTACCCAGGAAAAATGAAGTAGACAAACAAAAATTGTCATGTATGCCTAACATGTACTAAAAATGACATAAAACACCATTAAATGACATAAAACACCATTAAATGACCATTAAATGACATAAAACACCATTAAATGACATAAAACACAATTAAATGATATAAAATACCATTAAATGACATAAACACCATTAAATGACCATTAAATGACATAAAACACCATTAAATGACATAAAACACCATTAAAAAACTAACAACACTTACAAGGATACATAGAAACAAAGGCAATGCCGTAGCCAGCCCTTAAATGACACCGAGGCAATGCCGTAGCCAGCCCTTAAATGACACCGAGGCAATGCCGTAGTCAGCCCTTAAATGACACCGAGGCAATGCCGTAGCCAGCCCTTAAATGTCACCGAGGCAATGCCGTAGCCAGCCCTTAAATGTCACTGAGGCAATGCCGTAGCCAGCCCTTAAATGACACCGAGGCAATGCCGTAGCCAGCCCTTAAATGACACCGAGGCAATGCCGTAGCCAGCCCTTAAATGACACCGAGGCAATGCCCCGCCCCAAACTACAGCAACGTGACATTAATATTATTTTACCTATAATCGGCCAAAGGCCAAACGTAGATCGACAAAATGTGGCAGCTGCACTAAAAGTATGTGACATCACACACATAAATATGTTGACAACAGAGGTACACCTTTTGTAACGGTCTGTGCAACACCACTAACAGTACTTGACTTAAATGTGTTCTATAGTCATACATTTACTTTAATAAACTAGGTTTTACTAGGCTGAATTTAATAGTTAAAATCGGATTTTTATTTAATTAGAGACATATTTAAGTAGCACAATATATTGTTTCCTTTTTATTTAGTATTATTTGCCATAAACGTTCTATTTGTGTCCGTTTAGGCCCACATCTATATACACGAAATCTATTTGAACTATCAAAACGTTCGTAAACTTGAACCGTTGACCTTAAAATTTGAACTTAAAAGTAGGTCAATGACCTCAAAAGTAGGCCAGTGACCTACATTTTACAAGGTTAACAACGTGATCTATATTCGAAATTTTGAATAAATTTTAACGTCAGTTTTGTGTTTTTTATGATTTTCTTACACTTTCTCTTTTTTTATTTTCAGTCAGATTATGACTTTAAACATATTTTATTGCTTTGCTCCTAAATACAAGCAAAAGGGTTGGGCCACAAGTACTTACAACATAAATAACTTTCCAGCAGTATTGTAATCAACAGTCAACAAGGTGGCAATATAACTAACACAAATACATTTTTCGGTGAACAAAAACATGAAAAAGACGAAGTCGTTCATTTAAATAAAACGGACATTGCATAACATAATGTTCGGCGTCCTCCTTTTCATGCTAACACTTTTCACAGGTTGCGTTTTCTTTGATTATGAGAATGTGGCATTGCTTTATAAAACATATATGTGTATATTAAATGTGTCCTGTGGCCTTGAACGTAAACATTGGGGCCCTACACACTAGAGGCTGGTTCTTAACTACACGTGTTGTTTCTTAGCTACACTTGTATGAAGAAGAGAACAGGAACACATACTGTAATTCTTATCTGTGAATGATACCCCATACCATTTATCATTCAGTGTTTCCTCATTCCATTTGTGACTTATTTGTATATTTTACCGCCCCAAGTTTATACTTTTCCAGCGTTTCAAAAATATTTAAAATGTATGCGTTGATATATGTAGATAATAGCACTGTTACCCAGACGCACATGCATGCTGCATATTATGACGCATACCAGGAAGATTTATATTTTCCTTTCATTCCAACAACCACTTGTGTAGTTTCTTATTAGGTAAGTGTAGCTTCTTGTTAGGTCATTGGAATATCGACAAAGTAGTTACGTTCATTGGCTGGTATCATTCATAGTTTTGTATTTGTTCACTTCCAGATAACTGTTGATCAGTGACGGAAACTGTGTCAATGTGTGACATTGTTCACTGATTATTGACGGAAACTGTGTCAGTGCGTAAAGTCGTTCACTGATTAATGACGGAAACTGTGTCAGTGCGTCAAGTTGTTTTCTGATTAGTGACTGAAACTGTGTGTGTGTGAATTTGTTCACTGATGAGTGACGGAAACTGTGTAAGTGTGGGAAGTGTTTTACATTGGTGACAGACATTGTGTAAGTGTGTGAAGTTATTCACTGTTTAGTGACATAGACGGTGTAAATGCGTGAAGTTGTTCACTGATTAGTGACAGAAACTGTTAGTGTGTGAAGTTGTTCTCTGTACATGACTTTAAAGTGTTACTAGTGAAAGGAAGCTCTAGTAGGGCTGTTAACTTCACACACAATTACATCTAGTATTAGCAGACATTCACACATGTTTATGACGGAAAATCAAGAAGCAATATGACCTTAAAAAATACATGATAGTTGGACAACGCCATATTTAGATTGAGAAAATGAAGCGTGGCTTAGTGAAGGCGAGTATCTCAAGCATTTTGGTTTTATTGCTTCCTTTGTTAATCAGTGCGTTTGAATTTCCAACGTATGCGTCAAGAGATATAGCTATTTACTCTAAAGTAATTGCAACAAGCAACTGTACAACGAACGGTACTGGTGTCACGTGCAGTATAGCATGTCCATTTAGGAGTACATTTCCAGATTATGATAAGCCTCTAAGCACAACACACGTCGAAGGTGAAAAGAGTTCGTCGCAAGTTCCAGCACTGGCACCAGCTATCAACACGACTAATGGACAGGTTCTGTTCAACGAATCATTCAGTGATTTCCTGTCTGTGAACCATAGCGGAAGAGGTGATACCAACCAGTATTTCTCATTCTCTGCGTGGATAGCTGGAATGTGCACAGATAAGTGGTTAGTTTTCGTTTTTGTTTAACATTGATCTAACCAAAAGTAGAAATCGAACAGAAAAAGTAGCATTCAAGGATGACAGTCAACCACAAACACAAAGAAACAAAGAACACCTATATATAAAGATGAATAAAAATCAATATAAGAAATCACAAACACACAAGGGTTGACATTAGGCCTACCGCATTGGAACGGTTAGTGGCAAAAAAGGCCGCTGGGGTTTAAACCAGGTTCTAGAGTGCACCAAATCTTACTCTTACCCTATTGTAAGTGTAAATAAAAATATCCCGCCGTTATAATCTCTAACAAACAAGGCCGCTGTAATAGGCAATATAAGTAAAACACATAAATGATCATGTATATATAATATTTAAAAAAAGCCTAGAAAGCCAACAAGTAAGTACTCAATGACTTACTGGAGTTTAATTTTCCAATTTCGAGCAATATAACATGCAAGGAGTGTACGGTTTTAATTTCTGTAATTTACGTTATGCAGCTTATGCATATATAATTAGGCTATAATATATGTAAACATATTAGCGATTTAATGTAATAGTTCAGTCACCTTCTCTGCATATTTGCGGTGAAAGCCAAAACAACAACATTATCTGCTAAAGTATTATTTATTACCTTGTAATATATAAACACCTTTCTGTTCATTAGGTTGGTTGTTGGAATAATTTTGTTTATATGTATTTCACTGTCGTTGTCAAGTTCATATGTATTTTTTGTATACTCACGCGCTCTTATGATCCATTGGAATTATCTGAATAAACTATCAACTCCGTTATAATAATCTGTGTCATTGCTCTATGCAATTAACTATTTTCTTTTATTATTTTTAACGTGTGCATACCATGTTGTCATATCCTTTTGTAATTCTAGTGCGGTGTTAAGAATAGGAGGCGTGTCGGTGTCGTTCATAAACTCTACATCACTTGAGGTTTCAGGATCTCCAACCAACCCGGTTGTCGTGAGTCCCAACACGTGGCAGCATATAGTCATAAGGGTAATGTTTTCTCATACACAACACCATGCTTCTACTATAAACACGCCAATACTTTCTTCGTTATGTGTGCTTTCCTCCTTATCTGTATTAGGTTAGTTTTATTTAATGCTTAAATGTGTTAATGTGTCGTTTGTCTCTACATGTATTACATACTGTTTCGGAAAATATCTTAATGTGTATACTTTTTCTCGAAAACCATGTAGGACACAGTTTGTATTGTAACTCGATGTTGTATCAAGATATAATTGTTGTAAGATATTCAACCTAGGATGGAATATGAGTGGGTTAACGGTCTGAAATTCCGTTTTTTTACGGAGACGCTGTAGTTTCAGACCGTACAACTAACCACATATCTGTAGAGACTGAAAATCTCATCGTTTTCTCTAAGTTTAAATGCATTGTTTTAAAAAAAAAAAAAACCTACCCAAACGTCCATTGTTTTCCCTGACCCGTGTTGGCGTTATCCAATGACGTCATTTCTTGCAACATTATTTGACGTCCCTCTCAGACGGTAAATCGTTTTTGTAGAATTCATAAAAAAGCAAAAAAAATCTTTAATTCATTGAGCCCCTGTAGTTGAAATTAAAGTGCTGGAGTAACACAACAGTTTAATGCTTGAACACTATTTACATTCCACCTTAAATCGTTTGAATATATTAACATATTGTCTAATGGAGGGAGTAATTCTCCTTCTTTGCACCTAGCCGAACGCCATTTTCAAAGCATCTAATACTAGCATGCGCTAAAAGACTCAAAACAAGGGGATGCCACTCGGTAACCACAATTGTACCCATACATGACCTAATTATCGGTTTTTGCACACGCCACAAAGGTGGGACTGCCTGAAAAACAATCAGACGATCCATTCCATATAAATCTCTTTCGCTTATAAAAAATGAACACACTTGGAAACGACACACAAAAAACTATAATATCAATTTACCGTGCAAGTTGGTCCATTCCATTTGTTTTGATATAAAAAACAACAACTCTAACGCTTGGATACGACGAAAACAAAAGCTATAGTTTCAACATTACCTTGGTCCATTCCATGATGATTTCTTACACTAATATTCAATGAAAATACTTGGATACGAAGTAAACAAAATATAGGACTTCAACATTGCCTTAGTCCACCCCCAACCTTCTATTTTTTGTTTCTTTTTTTCTTTTTAAATTATCACCCTTTTTTATAATCATATCTTGATGTTTGAAACCGAAGGTTTCACAGTGATGTCCGGATAAATATCGATAATGCAATTCGAGTGTTTTCTACTTATAACCTGTGTTTATATAGTACGATAGTATTGATGTACGAGTACAGAGGCACCTGTTCTGTTGACAACAATAATGCACACATAGCAATAACATGTACTACAGTTGGATCATGTTTATATTTGCTTTATCGATCTCATTATCAAGCTTGTTTACGTCCGCGTTTTTAATTTCTATTTCAGTTTAATGGAAATTTGTCCTGGTTTATTAACGGAAGCGAACACCAAACATCGACCACTAGCATCAGCGATTTGAATTTATCTATCGGCCCTGGTCAAAGTAAGTGTTAACGCTACCTGCATCAAGGTTTTGTTTTATTTACGCGACATTATTTTGTGTTGTTGGGCATTATTCAAGAGCACATATTCTGCAAGATAACAGATATTTCCAAAGTACATTTTACTGTTTGCATTCTAAGGAAAAGAGTATTGAAATGTGCCATTCATTGGACAAGACTTGATCTCGACGATATTGTGATGTTCACTATGCAACGTATTGTTGGGAACATTTTACACATTTGAACAATCAGCGTTATAATGATTAAATAAAAGATGGGTATGCGATGTCAAACCGCGACGTATACGAGTAAACACTGAAACGCAACACTATATAGACCGAACATGACAGCGGTATAATAACAAAAATAGTCCATCAGCTGTAGTAGATGCACGCTGATATTCTGATGTCTTATCTTACCTGACTGACTATTATGTGTTTCAGATTTAACCGATAATGATAAGATTACTGTTACAGATGCACGCTTATCTGACCTGACTGACTATTATGTGTTTCAGATTTAACCGATAATGATAAGATAGCTGTAGCAGATGCACGCTTATCTGACCTGACTGACTATTATGTGTTTCAGATTTAACCGATAATAATAAAATAGCTGTAGCAGATGCACGCTTATCTGACCTGACTGACTATTATGTGTTTCAGATTTAACCGATAATGATAAGATAGCTGTAGCAGATGCACGCTTATCTGACCTGACTGACTATTATGTGTTTCAGATTTAACCGATAATAATAAAATAGCTGTAGCAGATGCACGCTTATCTGACCTGACTGACAATTATGTGTTTCAGATTTAACCGATAATGATAAAATAGCTGTAGCAGATGCACGCTTATCTGACATAACTATTATGTGTTTCAGATGTAACCGATAATGATAAGATTACTGTTACAGATGCACGCTTATCTGACCTGACTGACTATTATGTGTTTCAGATTTAACCGATAATGATAAGATAGCTGCAGCAGATACACGCTTATCTGACCTTACATGACTATTATGTGTTTCAGATTTAACCGATAATGATAAGATAGCTGTAGCAGATGCACGCTTATCTGACCCGACTGACAATTATGTGTTTCAGATTTAACCGATAATGATAAAATAGCTGTAGCAGATGCACGCTTATCTGACATAACTATTATGTGTTTCAGATGTAACCGATAATGATAAGATTACTGTTACAGATGCACGCTTATCTGACCTGACTGACTATTATGTGTTTCAGATTTAACCGATAATGATAAGATAGCTGCAGCAGATACACGCTTATCTGACCTTACATAACTATTATGTGTTTCAGATGTAACTGATAATGATAAGATTACTGTAGCAGATGCACGCTTATCTGACCTTACATGACTGTTATGTGTTTCAGATTTAACCAATAATGATTGGATAGCTGTAGCAGATGCACGCTGGTATGCTGATGTCTTAACTGATAGGTAGTATTTAATTTAAATTTAGTTAAGTATTGACGGTGTGTCACTTTTACCCAAGCGGGGTTTATTGTGTTACCGTCTCCCAATTGTTTCACTTATAAATTACATTAGAAATCAAAGTGACGGATACTAACTATAATTTGCAAGCATACTAACGAATATTATGGAAATGTAAAGGTGTTTTCTAGTTATGAATCATAACTGAGCTACTTAGAATCAATTCGACGAAACGGTAAAACGCATATTATGATATTTCTATATATATGTAGATTAAAACAATACAGTTTTGAGAGGGTACTTGAACCGCTCTAAATTATTCTATTTTTAAAATAATGCAACATGAAATTGTAAGTATTCTCTCCCTTGGAATAACCACATTGATAACGTTCTAAAAAAAATAATAATGTTGTCAAGCATCAAGACCTATGGTTAATAATATATATCCTAAGGAACTTCAACTTAACAAAGCTAATATTTCTGATATTAACGCTTCTTTTCTCGATTTACATCTCTTTATTGAAAATGGTGAAATAATCAGCAAAAACTATGACAAGAGAGATTATTTTAATTGTGATATTGTTAATTATCCCCATTTAGATGGGGATGTTCCCCGAGCAACTTCTTATGGGGTCTATGTGTCAACTTTTTCGTTTTTCTAGAGCTTGTACTCGAGTTGAGGACTTTAATATTCGTAATCTTTGTTTAACTAAAAAGCTACTCCATCAGGGCTATCGTTAACATAAACTTCGTAAATCCTTTGCACAATTTATTTTCCTAACCCTGATCTTCTTTCCAAATATAAAAGTAATTTAAGAACTCTTCTGCGACAAGGACTTTCACAACCTGACTTCTATGGTGATGTGATTTACAAACTTCGTAAGATCCTTGGTTATGATCACTTTGTTAAACTTGTTAAAAGGTTTATCAAAAGCGGTTATGACCCTAACATTTTGCAACGTACTGCATGCTTGGTGGTGCACCCATTTACAGTTCGCCACTATGCCTTCCTCTTTAATTGTACGATGACCGGACAGGCTGTGGACCCTACGATGACGTCTACCTAAAGCCCAAAAGGACGGTGATGTTTGATGTTTGCCTGCGGTCTTGTCTTGTCGTTCCCTCAATGGTTTATTCTCGTGTTGCTCTGGCTTCTGCCAGGTCATCGAGTACCTTCTTTGTGGCTTTCTAGGCTATTTTGTTTTTGCATTTATATATACACGAGCATCTTTGTGGTTTACTTATATTGCCTATTAATGCTGCCTTGTTGGTTAAAGAATAGTTCATGGCGGCGATTTCTTTATTTACACTGTCCCGTTTAATTGGGATGACAGTAGAGTAGGGTCAGTGTGAGGATTGGTGCACCCTAGAACCTAGTTTAAACCCCCAGCGGCCTTTTTGCCACTGACCGTTCCAAGGCGGTAGCCCCATTGTCAACTCTTTTTGTGTGTGTGACGTCATATGCCTTTATTATTACTATTGCCATTCTTGTTTGTCTTTTTGCGTGTTTTGAGGTTTACTGTGTTCAGTGAAAGCTGCATTTCCTGTTCGATTTTTATACTTACCTTTACTATCTATCTTTATTACTTATGTGTAAACTGTTTTAAAATGCTTAATGTTTTACTCACACGATAAAATGGTAATCTAAAATAAGAGAGCTGCAAAAGAGCTTTCTGTACTATTGATACAATTTTAGAAACTGTTTTCGTTAACATTTTTTTTTTTTTTTTTTTTTTTTTTTTTTACTAAACTCAGTTGTATGAGTTGACAGGGTTGAAATACAAAAACGCAATCTTAATGATGTAATGACACAGCTCCTGCGCTTATACCAGAGATATATTTACTGGATGGAACTAGTTTTCTTTCTTGTTTATGATCATTGCTTCTAAGGCACACTCTTTTCGGTATTTATTTAAATGTACATAGGCGAAAACTAAGATCATTCCCAAATCTAATAGTATACACCCATCATACAGAATAGTCCCTCAGCCTCGTCCGTCGGATGGGGACGTAAACCGGGCGGTCCCGTGTATCGGTCTATCCTCCGAGCACGTAAAAGAACCATAGGAATCTATTCGATAATAAGAGTAGGGCAGGTTCCCGGATTCCTATGTATCCTTCCCCTCTCTCTGGGGCGGCTCTAAATAACCTATACTGTGTTGATGAGCCGTTAAACAACATTCAATTCAATTCAATTCATACAGAATAGTTATCTAGAACAAAGTTTGTATGGGCCTTAACATTTGCAACACCCTTTATTACCATATAAAACATGCTCACTCTTTTATTATTTTCAAAACATTGTATAAGCATATGATTAAACAACCCATTTATTAGTAAGCCTTGCAAAGCTATCAATTACTGAATTCCACTTTGCATATTTTCAGCCAATCATCTTACATAGACGTGTCTGGTTTCTCTAATTGTATATCCCACTTGTTTCCTTCCCTTACAAATGGCTAATATATGTATACGTAGCAAAATAAAATTAGCACATAAAATGCTAAAATGTTATTTTCGGCATAAACCAGTGGATTTTCGGGGTCAATGATAAAGTGACATAGATATGACCAATAATAATGCTACAAAGTCAAGTGTAAATAAAGTCGGTGATGAAACTAAAGCAAATATGATGTGAACATACCTTTATAGGTTACCGAAAATCGTTCCCAGTTCAATGAATAGGGAGGTAATTTTAAAATTACGAAATGTGGATATGTTTTTGTTTGAGCATAACACTCCTTGTGAACACTTTCGGAGGTTTTTAAACAATAACAGAACGGGAAATAGTTGTCAATGCCAAACATTAACTTTTTTCAAAGCAATACGTTTGTAAATGAAATAAGTTTTTTTTTACTATATGGGAGGCAATTCTGATACTTCGCTTAGAAAAAAATAAAATAACATTTGTTTTTTGAAAATTATTTTTTTACCAAGCATTTCTAATATCTTCAGACAATTATATCAATGCTCATATGTTTATTCTATGTCCCTAAAAAGTCGTGCTAAACTTTTTTTGTTCAGTATATATAATTACTGTAGAATATTAGTTTTTCCCCAATTAGTCAATGAGTTTTCTCGTTAAATAAAGTCATCATTGTTATTACTATTATTACTATTATTATTATTATTAGCAGCAGCAGCAGCAGCATAACATAGTCATGTGCGCGGTTGTGATAACTGAGTTGTTTCAAATGAGTTATTTTGTTAAATGCAGTTGTTGTTGTTGTTGTTGTTGTTGCTGTTGTTAGTAGTAGTAGTAGTAGTAGTAGTAGTAGTAGCAGTATTATCAGTAGTAGCAGTAGTTGTAGTAGTAGTAGTAGTAGTAATAGTTGTAGTAGTAGAAGTAGTAGTAGCAGCAGCAGCAGCAGCAGCAGCAGCAGTAGTAGTAGTAGTAGTAGTAGTTGAAATAATAGTATTAGTAATAGTAGTAGAGTAGTAGTAGTAGTAGTAGTAGTAGTAGTAGCAGCAGCAGTAGCAGCAGCAGCAGCAGCAGCAGCAGCAGCAGCAACAGCAGTAGTAGTAGTAGTAGTAGTAGTAGTAGTAGTAATAGTAGTAGTAGTAGTAGTAGTAGTGGTTATAGTAGTAGTAGTAGTGGCAATGTGTTTATATATGATATTGTCTATTTGGCATTTCATTTTTTATGACATCAATACAGTTTTATGATGACATTTTAAAAAATATATCTTTATATAGATCGCGGGAATGCGGTGATCAACAATGCATGTTTTAATTTCAGAGAAATTACAAGTTTGAGCACCGGACATTTACTAGCTGGTGCGTACAGGTCAGAATGCAGGTAAGTTGAATGCATACCAACACACAATTATGTATCGTCTCAGATGAAAAAGTTAACGCATAGACCAAGATGTTTTTAAATCGTCAAACCATTGTTAACAAAATGTATCGTATTTGTTAAGGTAGAAAAAATGTAATATTAATGCAACCTTGTTTGTTAGAGAATATATCCTAGCGGGAATTTCACTGTCCCGTTTTATTGGGATGACAATAGGGTAAGAGTAAGGTTTGGTGCCCCTAGGAACTGGTTTAAACACCAATCTGCCCTTTTGCCACCGACCGTTCTAAGGCGGTAACTCTATTGTCAAACTGTTTATGTCTGTGATGTCACATGCCTTGCTTCTTAGTAACATTGTCATTGGTGTTGTTGTTGTTCTTAATGCGCGATTTTGGTTGACTGCGTTTGGTGAAAGCTAAATTTATACCTACTTTAATACATGATACAAAATACGGAATAATTTATTTCACGAAATTCACACTACATGTGATAAACTTATTCAATTATGAACAACAACAACACAAAAACCAGCACTCCCACCCTTCACGCACCCATCCTCCATCCCCCAACCAAAGAAAATGAGGTTAAAGGTTAAATGCAAACTCTATAATATTGCAATTCGAATCAAATGTCGATCAATTATATATTTTTGCATTTTTGGATATTTGTAGAAAGCACAGGTACATAAAGACGTTATGCATTACTATTTCCTTTCTTTCTCGTTGCTCACGTGTTATGAAATAAAGGTATGAAGTGCTTCCACAATAAAACATTTCATATTTATAAGATTTGAACTAGCACACTGAGTCCATAGTGAAATATATATATATATATATATATGTAGGGTTTTAAATGTCACATTGATGTATCTTAGTATAGCAATAACGTACTTAATGCCACAATTTAGTATATGTAGACATACATGGCATACAAATTTTTTTCCGAACCACAGAGAATATATGGTTCAACATTAATAATTATTATATGCCCTTGAAAATGTTTCCATTATGTGGTTATTTTTCTTTTATTTATTTAATTCTGTGTACGTACATGCAACATACGCAGCAAAACAAAAATAGCATAATAATATTTCAAATATGTTAAACTAGTACACATTTTCGCTCTAATGCCTTTGTATATTATGATTATTCTTGCAGATGCCCTGCTAACGCACCATCTCTGGTCCAAGAAACCCTACCCTATGGGTACCTTCGCTGCACAAATAACGCCACACCTACCATCACTGTATCACGACTTCATCCAGATGCACATCCAGCTTTATTCATGATTGACAATGATACCGACACGTCATGGATCTCCGACAATGTTGCAAATGTCACTGTCACACTGAAATTGAAACACACATATCAGGTAGTTGACTACTGTTTATGATACAAATGCTGCCTAATTTCTGGTATATTTATTTCTGCATTATTCTTTTTATAAGTATGTAAAACGCTGTATTATTCTGGAGTAGGTCTACTACACTTTACTGCCCTCTGGCCTTAGAACAGTTATGGTACCAATTGTTTTAATAATAGTTTTTTGTTGTATTTTTCTTAACCCGGATTATATATAGACTTGTAGGTGCAAACAGCTACAAAATAATTTACTGAGGGAAAACGTTTAGCAAGTTTTTTTAGATGAAATGATACTGTATACAAGATATACATGTACTGACATTTTGGGACTTTACGGGTTTGACCACTACGTTCATTTATTCGTTACGTCATTAAGATTTTCGACTTTATTGATGAGTGACTGTTATTGACGAGTGTTTAAAGAAAATATTGTGTCTATGGCAGTAGTTTCTTGATTTTACAACCAAAAATGGATTATTTCCAGGGTGCAACACAACCTTGCTAAACATTTTTTCCCTCAGTATACATTATAAATAAATCTTAAGCTTCAACATATTTTTTATTAACATATCATCGTGAACTTCCATGTATAGGAATATTTATGAATGTATGCATGTTGGAAATTATTTTTATAATTATAAAGAATTAGTCTAAATAGAGAAAGAATAATGTAGACTGAAAGGAGTCGACGATAGACAATAATAAGCGGTGGCACCAAACCTCACACTTACCCTATTGTCATCCCAATTAAACGGGACAGTGTAAATAAAGAAATCTCCGCCATGAAATATTCTCTAACTAACAAGGCAGCGTTAAAAGGCAATATAAGTAAAACACCTAGATGCTCGTGTATAAATTCATACAAAAACAAAAGTCTAGAAAGCCACAATCAAGGTACTAGATGACTTGGCAGAAGCCAGAGCAACAAGAGAATAAACCATTGACAATACCACGGACAAACATCAAACGCCACCGTCCTAATGGGTTTTAGGTAGGCGTCAAAATAGGGTCCACAGCCTGTCCGGTCATCGTACAATTAAAGAGGAAAGCGTAGTGGCGAACTGTAAAAGGGTCCACCACCAAGCATGCAGTACGTTGCAAAATAATAGGGTCATAACCTCTGTTGATAAACCTTTTAACAAGTTTAACAAAGATAGTATGAAAGTGATCATGACCAAGAACCTTACGAAGTTTGTAAATCACATCACCATAAAAATCTGTTTAGGAAGCGTCGAAAACGGATATATCATTATTCTAAGGTTCCTAGAACCATTCTTATTAAAAATATTTTAAAGTCGCGTTTTTCTAGAGCTCGTTAAAATGCACAGTATAGGCACAAAATAACATAAAAGTCATAAACAAGAATTATAATCTATTTGTTAATCTTTTCTTTCCAACTTTGCGTGAATGAAAAGCAGACATTATGTAATGTGTTAATAAATAAGTAATTATCTCTCATAATCGTTTCCATTTCAGATAAAGACGCTTGAGCTGCATGGTTTGACAAACATACCCAAAACATTAATCATAACCCTGAAGGACGGACAAAATACCAGTAATATATTGCAATATAAAACATCTTGTAGTAGTTCGGACAACAATTGCTGGAATATAAGCGCACATATCAGGTAGGAAGTCATCTCTCTTGTTGCTCTGGCTTCTGTCAAGTCAATGCGTACTTGCATTGTGTCTTTCTAGAGGGTACCGACCCCCTTTTAGTACGCCGGATTCCGACCCATATTAGCCAGTATTCCGTACGCCGGGTTGTGGTACGCCGTACGCCGCATCGCAGTTTTTCATACGCGTACGCCGTATTTTTCTCAAAAAATATTTTTTTCCATCAAAAAAATTAAAAAAATGCTAATTTATGTCTTAGATTGCTGGAAATGCCATTTCAGAGCACCTAGGTTTCAAAATTTTACGGGGGGCATGCCCCGGACCCCCCTAGAGAGCTCGGGCCCTGCGCCATCGCATGGTTCAAATAGTATTCCAGATGCCAGCCCTCTGTTAGGGAGTATTCCAGATGCCAGGTGTGGGTGGGGGGGGGGGGGGGATGGGGTTGGTACCCTCTTTCTAGGTTTTTGTTTTTATATGCATGCATACAGGATCATCTATGTGTTATACTTGTATTGCGTATTAATGCTGTCTTGTTTGAGAATATAACCTGGCCGGGATTTCTTTATTTACACTGTCCTGTTTTACTGGGATGACAATAGGGTAAGAGTGAGGTTTGGTGCATACTAGAACCTGGTTTAAACCCCCACCAGCCTTTTTGACACTAACCGTTCCAAGGGGTAGCTAAACGAGTAGCAGACTCGGTTTTATTGAGTCTGTTCATGAGAGGTAATATAAGGCGCAACAACTCTAACGCCTCTAAGCACCGGGTTAAGCGGTATTGTACTTATCCCGTTTGCGTTTATGTTGTCTCATGCCTTATTACTGAATAACTTTGTAACTGTTGTTTGTTTTAATGTGTGTTTCTGGTTGACTGTGTTCTGTGAAAGCTACATTTTATGTTTGACTTTTCTATCTATTCTTAAGTAATATATTTATTAAGTTATATTAATTACTGTTTAGGTAAATTGTAATACAATGTTATAATCTAACGAGAGCTGTCGGAGAACAGCGCAGCTCGACTATTCGATTTTTCAGAGAATAATACATTTATAGCTAGTATATACCATCAGAAAACAAGGCTACAACAATGTGGGGTGGGGTTGGGAGCACAACATAACTATGTGTAAGAATTGACCAAAACTACACAGAAATAAAAAATAAAAAATAAATAAAAATTCGAGTTTTGAGTGGCGTGCGGGGTGGGTATTGGAGTGAGGTGGGGGTGGATGGTGGGGGGGAGTGGGGGTGGTGAATAAAGAAACATATATGTGTAAGAATTGACTAAAACAACAAAGAAATATGTAAAAAAAAAAAAAAAAAAAAAATCAAGTGTGGGGGGTAGGTGAGAGGCGGGGGTGGTGGTGGGTGTGGGCTGGGAGGGGGCAACATATATGTGTAAGAATTGACAAGAGCAACACAGAAATATGTAAAACAACAACAACAAAATAGTTTCAAGTGGGGGTGTGTTGGGGGGATCGGGGGGAGAGGCGGGAGTGGGTTGGGGGCGGGTGGGAGGGTGCAACATATATGTGTAAGAATTGACTAAAACAACAAAGAAATATGTAAAAAAAAGAAAAGTTTCAAGTCGGGGTGGTTGAGGGGGGGCGAGAGTGAGAGGCGAGAGTGAGAGGCGAGAGGGGGTTGGGGGAGGGGGTGGGAGGGGGAGAGGGGGCAACATATATGTGTAAGAATTGACTAAAACAACAAAGAAATATGAAAAAAAATAAAATAAAAATAAAGTTTCAAGTGTGGGGGGGAAGGGGGGAGAGGCGGCGGGCTGGGGGATGGGGGCGGGGAAGGTTGCAACATATATGTGTAAGAATTGACTAAAACAACACAGAAATATGAAAAAAAAATATATATTAGATTTTCAAGTTGGGGTAGGGCGGGGGCTGGAGGAGCGGGGGTGAGAGGCGGGAGTGGGTTGGGAGTGGGGGAGGGGGCAACATATATGTGTCAGAATTGACTAAAGCAACACAGAAATATGTAAAAAAAAAAAAAATAGTTTCAAGTGGGGGTGGGGTTGGGGTGGAGCGGGGGTGAGAGGCGGGAGTGGGTTGTGGGTTGTGTGGGGGGAGGGGCATATCTGTGTAAGAATTGACAACAACAACAAAGAAATATGTAAAAAAAAAAAAGTAAAAAATTAGATTTTCAAGTGGCGGTGGGGTGTGGGGATGGAGCGGGGGTGAGAGGCGGGAGTGGGTTTGGGGTGGGAGGGCAACATATATGTGTAAGAATTGACTAAAACAACAAAGAAATATGTAAAAAAAAAAGAAAAAAAGTTTCAAGTCGGGGGGAGGGGAGGGGGAGGGGGAGGGTGTGAGAGGCAGGGGGGGGGGGGTGCAACATATATGTGTTATAATTGACTAAAACAACACAAAAATATATAAAAAAATAAAAATAATAAAAAAGGTGTGGAGGGGAGTGGGGGTATGGGGGTGGGGGGGGGATGGAGGAGGGAGCCCATGCCCCAATATGGGTGAAGTAATAAGATGCATAATGCTACGACAAATCCCAAACCAAAATTATAGATATATAAATGCTTACATGCAAACCTAGATCTGCCTTTATTGCACATGTTATGGGCCATCACAATTTGCGTTTCATGTGAGCCCAGAATTTGCAGAAGACAAAATTACTTATCCAACCCTTTACAACATACTATAAGGAAACCAATTCCAAAATTTAGTTCAGCTAGGACAATAAATGTAAGAGATATAGACCTGTAAACACAGCTTACATGCAAAATTTGATGTGAAACAGACATATTTTAAGGGCTATCAGAATTGGGTTTCATGGGAGCCCAGGGGTTACGGGAACCAAAATTGCTTATGCAGCCCTTAAGATAATGCTATAAGGAAGCCCATGGCCAAATTTGGTTGTGCTAGGGTAAGAATTGTAAGAGACATAGACCTGTAAACACAGCTTACGCGCACAATTTGATGTGAAATAGACATATTTTAAGGGCTATCATAATTTGGGCTCCATGGGAGCCCATGGGTTACAGGAACCAAAATTGTTTATGCAGCCCTAAAGATAATGCTATAAGGAAGCCCATGGCCAAATTTGGTTGTGCTAGGATAAGAAATGTAAGAGATATAGACTTGTAAACACAGCTTACACGCAAACCTTGATGTGGGACGCCGACGCCGACGCCAACGCCAACGCCCACGCCGACCCCGTGGTGATTACATAAGCTCTCTTATTCTTCGAATAGTCGAGCTAAAAACTGAGCTTTAACTACAGAATTTACTTCAAACTTTTTTATATATGCTTCGTAATTTAGGTTGAATTAGACAATGCCTAGGTTAAAGTTTGAAGGTAATATAAACACATTATAAGGCGCTGTAAATTAAACTGTGTTTGGGTTTAACTTTCAGTTCAGATGTGTTTTCATATGACCTAGAACAAAATATTGACGGCAGAAACGATGTTTTAACTTTAGCAGCGGATGAAATAATGATTGAATTGAAAGGAACTGAGCCGACATACTTTACAATCGGCGAACTATACATTGAGGCCAGGTAATTAAAGTTTTATATTGATAGTACTTATGTTAACTAATGTTAAACTCAATACATTTAGTTTTTGCTATTTTCGGTACTTCTTATTAATGTGCTTCTAGGAACCGAACTGCTCCGACGATTTAGGGCAATTCTATAAGTTTCCAGAATATTGTAATTTGATTTATATTTGATATCATATAGAATCACATGAACATGTATGCGTATCCTACTTATTGATTTAATTGTTGTCTTGTTTGCCATTTCGACTTGGTATATCTGCATAAATACAAATAAATACTGAAAAGATGATCCGTTGGAAGCAACAAAAACAAAGAAGAGAGACAAGTAGCAGACTCGGTTTTATAGAGTCTGTTCATGGGAGGTAATTATAAGATGCAACACAGAATGGGTTTGATAATCCCAAAGGACCAGTAAATAATAGCCCCTGGATTTACTGCAATTTGACACGGCTCCCTCCAATTTTAAGTAACATGCCAGTCATCGGTTTCTAGATACTCTCATAGCATGTACTGTTGTTTTTTCGGCGCCAGTCGTTTAAGCTGGCTTTTGGGCTCGCAGGAGGAGGTGTGTCTGTGTAAGCCTATCAAAACTCGAGTTGAAAGCGATACAGAAATTATGAAAGCCAACAGTGTTTATAGAATGGTGTATCGTTAGGTGAATTGTTACTCAGTACTTCAATCGTGACCGGAAAAGATAAAGAAATGAATAGAAATGCTGAAATTGCAAATAAATTATTCTGTCTTCTTGCAAAATGCGTTAATCTTACATGGTAACTGGTAATGAAACCCTATTAAAAATTACATATCACCGTGATTTCCAAGTCACGTGATTTTTCAAGGTGCCCGGATGTGTTCTTCTCCAAACCACAAGGGCTACAGTTTAGATATTATGTATATATCATCATCTAGTGATCCTCTACCAAGTTTGTACAAATGGTGACCAAAATCTTCCTCTCTGAAACTACATGGGCTACAGTTTTGATATTTTGCATGTAGCATCATATAGTGTCCTTTACCAATTTGTGCAAATGGTGACCCTGGGGTCAGAATAAGCCAATCACAGGGGGTCAAAAGTTTAACATAGAAATATTATACAATACATTTAAAAACCTATATTTTGCATGTAGCATCATCTAACAGAGCACACTTTGCCGGTAGATCGATTCAGGCTCTCGTGTGCCTCTTATTTTCAGGGTTATGGCCCATTGCATATTTTAACAATGGCCTTCCGTAATGGTAATGGAAGGCACTAACTTGTTTTGTTCAAATCCCCCCCATTGGCACTGCCATGTCAACTTTTATCGGAATACCGATAGAAAACGTTATATTGCTCTACTCTCTACCTTACATTTCGCTATTAAAATTATTTCACTTCATGACTATCAATCGCTTATACATTGTGCTTCATAAACGCGCCGACTATCTTTTTTTAAAGATATTTTTTGTCTTGTGTTTTTTTAGCAATATAATATGTTTCAGATGTGCTGACAGTTCATTGTCAAGCATGTACACTAGTACTAATTAATAGGTTATATAAAAAAACGTATATAACGAAAGCATCCAAAGGGTATATTTTACATTAAACATACTTTGTACACTTTGTTAGATGTCATTGCTTCGGTAATGACAAAGACTGTTCGATCGCCAACGGGGCTTACACATGTGACTGTTCTGCTACTACCCACACGGACGGAACTCACTGTGACTCATGTTTGAATAAGTTCTATAGAGGTGCAGATGGATTTGCATGTGACATGTGTAACTGTAACTTAACAGGCAGCTATACCAACTCATGCGATAAGGTAATGGCTCTATTACACAGATTGTTATGTTCAAACAAATTACATTTAAACAAACAAGCATAAACCAAAAATCTACAGGAAATTTGAACAATTTTTTCTCTGCATGTTCATTTTTAACATAGGTAAACAAATAATATGGATTCTGAATAGATGCTTTTTGAAAATATATAATAACGTACTGACGAAGTACATTTTGCTTGTATTCTTCTATATATATGTTTATTTGTTTGTATGCTTGTTTTGTAATCCGCCTTGTGTAAGGCAACAAACATGTAATTATGTTATGCCTAATAAAGAATTTGAATTTAATTAAATTGTTATATTTTTCAACGAAAATATCTTAACATTACCAGAAAGATTAACATGTAAAGGAGGTAAAACTTGATAGAACAAAGTGTTATATTTTCTGTTAGGTCGGGGGCCAGTGTGCATGCAAGCCAAACGTAAGCACCACTGCAGGTAGGCAATGCACGGAATGCGATCACAACTCTGTCAACTTTACCACTGACGGCTGCTCTAAATGCGTGTGTAATTCAATGGGAATATCGTATTGTGCTTCTGATTCAACATGCGTATGCAAGGACAATGTTGAAAGTACCACTGGAACGTGCAGAAGCTGTATACCCAACTATTACGGGATATATGGCGCATCAGGTTGTGTGGCTTGTGATTGTGACATTAGAGGAACACTACCCGAAAAAAGCCAGTGTACTGTAACTTCAGGACAGTGTCAGTGTAAAGATAAAGTCCAAGGTTGGCATGTTACTACCCTCATTATTTTTTTATTTTATTCTAGTTTCTATTTTCGGAATTTCTTTTAATTAACACATTAGCAACTTAACTATACAATAAAAAGACACCACACAACAGAAAGAGTGGTGAAGACACGGTTATCGACTCGGAACGCCAGTAGGCAATAAGTCCTGCTGGTTAGCTTAAACCGATTTTAAGTGTACAGAATATCGCTATTATCCTGTCTTCAGCTCTCTAAAATTGACAAGACAGTGTAAAAAAAAATAATCTCTAACAATAAAATCCACATCCAGAGAAATTTGGAAACGATACATGCATATGTTATTGTAGATATATAAACTTCGCTGCTAAAATCTAAATAATGACTTCCTGAGTAATCTAAATGTTCTTTAAAACTATTCCCTTAAACTATTCCCTTTTTCATTATCTATTTGTCAAGGAGTGGTAAGTGCGATCTGAATGACAGGGAAATATAATAATCGCACATGAGATACAATTGAATTTACTTCACATATAACACACAAAATATCATATATCTAATACAGATAAGAATCAGTTAAAAGTTATTTAACAGGCTCTTCCTTATATACCTTATTATAATATATACTCGGTACATTTGAAAACGCAACACATGTTATTGTTGTTTTTTTAATTTCTAGAGATGGAAAAGATCCTCGTGCAAATTTTGTTTTAACTGAAAATGTAGAGCACATCTTATGCAACTGCTTATCGTCAAATGTTAACCTTGGGACGAAGAGAATTGTATACTAACATAAATTACAATCTTAATTTGAAAAAAAATAACAGCGGGCTAAAATTAATCGAAAATCAAAAATGTTGCTTTTTTAAATGTACTGAGGGTATATTCGTATCTGATCAGAGAATATACTGTCAATCCTAACAGGTACCTCATGTTTGTCATATTCACGATTGATACATTTTGTTATGAAATTGCCCGAAATTTTCCAGTTGTTTGATAGCATCCTTGGAGCCTCTTCTGCATGACTGAGTCTGTATGTCCTACTATACAATACATGTTTGCTATATTGCACGGATTGTAATGAAGTTTGATTCAAATGTACTGATTGCTTGATGACACCCTTTGACTCGTCTCTGCTACATGGTTGTATAACAGAGACAAAGAGAGATTATTTATCCTTGGTAACAAGGTTCCCCGTGGGCCTATTCGGAGCTGATTGTTGTTGTTTTTCGTTTTTGTTTTTTTGTTTTGTTGTTTTATTGAACATTTTACAGCCAAAGTTACAACAATAAACAAATGGGTGGGTCACATGATCTGAAAGAGTATATGCGATTATACACTCAGTATCTCTCCATGGTGCCGAATCCATGTTTATATGAAAGCTGTGGAAATACATTACCGGATCTGCAACCGCAATTTAGTAAAACGTCTCCCCGTGCTTGTAATCTGAACTGTTATTCATTCCGATCTTTGGAGATAGCCGAGCCCGATATTTACAGATATCGAAGGTACATTCTCAAATACTTGAATTAAATTTCGAAAAGGTGGTTCTACTACTCCAGCCTTTAACGGTTCTGAATATTGTTTAATCACCCTTATGATATGTTGCTTGCTTTTCAAGTTAGTCTTTTGACTGTTACTTGTGATACGCAGGCTTCATAACCTCTACTCCCAGCTAAATTCCATTTTGTTTATTTCGCAAATTGTTTTCTCGTTTAGGGTAACACGTTTTGTTAGAAACTAGGACCATACTCCGCTGGCCATGGAATGGTGTGTAAATACCGAATTGAAGGTTTCATGTTGACCGTCATATGCCTACCCTCTTCGGGATGGCTCAAAGTTATGTACTATTGCCATTTTAAGTATTGAGTTCTGCTCAACCCGGGGCTAGAGGGCGTGAACGGTAGCAAGCACTTTTCACTACCGTTCATGAACAGTCTCAATCAAACCGAGACTGCAATATATTTTGTATTTATTGTATTCGACGATTTCCAAATTTCTCCTTTTATACTTTTTTGTATTATATTTAACAATTTACATAAGATATGTATACAAAAAAGTGTCAGTTTGTAAACTAGTGCGAGATATGTGTAAACAGAAATTCCCGATGAAAGGCACTTGTACTGTTTGACGCTAAGAACCTTGACGACCGGACCCAATGTTTCAAGTTCATGCAGACAGAGCTTTATTATTATTATATTAATTTTATGAGTAAAATAGAAAATGTTACACCAAAACTCAAACTGTTTTCAGGACAAAGGTGCAATGAATGTAAAGATGGGCATTTTGGTTTGTCAGTTTCTTGGCCGACAAGCGGTTGTGAAGACTGTAAATGCCACTTTGTTGGCTCTAACGACACGGTGTGTAATCGGGAGACGGGTCAATGTCCGTGCAGAGACACTGGAGCTACTGACATGCGTTGCGTAAGTATCAACAATCATAACTTCTTTTTATATAACTAATGCAGAGAGTTGACAACAACATCGTCTGTGATAGAAATATTGTTCATATTCATATACAATGGTACAAAACAAACATACTGTGATTATTACCTTTGATGAGTGATGGTAAACAAGATTAATCGTCCACTATACAGTTCGGAGACAATTTTAAGGAATTGCATTATTGGGTAAATTAGCGATGATGTAATTTAATTTAAAGGCATATGACTTATAATGACGTGTCTCAGACCCCAAGTAGTTACCTTATATTCTACATTATATGGATGTTTAGTCTTACTTTTATTGATATATTTTGAAGAATTTTCATTTTAACAGTTAAGGATAAATTGTCTTTTGACTGAGCTCACTGGCAAGTCAACATATTTGCGTTTACCCACCCCCTCCAACACTGGGGGATAATGTGTGTGTGTGTGTGTGTGTGTGTGTGCGTGTGTATGGTGCGTGCGTGCGTGCATGCGTGCGTGCGTATCTCCATCTATAAGAAGTACCCACCCCACCCCACTTCACTGAGGTATATTGTATACCTCCATCATAACTGGACGATATTTATCACCCACTAATAAATAACAAATACTGACAACTAACATTACCTAGGTTTTTCGTACTCAGCTAATGGTCGTTCTAATCATAACACAAATGAATTATTGCAAGGATTAGAGTCATCGACCTAGATTCAAACCGGGACCGTTACATTCGAGTAAGCTACTTTTGATTTCATAAAAATAAACTTTAGTCAGTAGTTATACATACTGCACTTATAAACTATCTCCTTACATAGGCTTTACACACGGAGGCCTTACATATAAATCCGTCCTTACTACAGGTTCTGTGTTAGATGGAGTAGATCTAACGAAGTTAACTGTATATATATAGTAAGTTACTGATCTCTGGTGTCAGTAACTGACTAATAATGTTAATGTTGTAGGTTCCTTCAAATCTGAAACTTGAGCCAACGTTTGGACCTCAAGCAGGAGGGACATTGATAACAATTACAGGGCATTCACTTGGCGGGGACAACGTTAACGTGACATTCATAATCAACAATGAGAAACAGGACATTACATCAAGGTTCTTATAGTTTGTTTATAGAACTTAAACAAATACCTCAGTATGGGCTTCTATCATATACTTTCTATAAAATTGAAATTGACTTTAATCATAATAAACTGTTTGCTTTTTCGAAAATGTTATCCTCTTAAAATTTAGCATATATAATACTAATTGATTAATTATTATTACTTTTATATATATATATTAGTAATAGTAGTAGTAGAGTATAGTTATTATTGATAATTGTTAGTAGTAGTAATAGATGTTGTAGTAGAAGTAGTAGTAGTAGTAGTAGTACATGTTATAGTAGCAGTAGTATTCATTAATATTAATTATTTTTTATTTGTTATTAAGTAGTAATTGTTATTGTTATTATTATTATCGTTGTTGTTGTTGTTGTTGTTATCGTTGTGTTGTTTTTTTCAGAAATGAAAGTATGATAGAGATACGTACTAATATGTCTGACGATATTGGAGAAAAGAGTATAACTCTGGAATGGAGTATTACTGGAGGTGATGCCTACAGGGATAAAGATTTTGAAGCCAAGACAAAGTTCACTTTCATGACAAATCCAGTGCTTCAAGTGAAATCACAGCAGCTGAAAAGTTATGCAAAGTATGTCTGTTTGCCATGAATATGTTGGATAAATGGTTCAAGCAAGTCTGCTCGTTTTTAAATGTCATTGTTGTGATGATGGATGCTGAAATATGGCTACCTCAACATCATGTACCGCGGAATAATCTGACATGGAGGAGTGGGGTTAGGGCAGAGTATATTGTGCATCCACTCTCCCCCGTTCCTCACCAATATAATTTTGTTCATTAAAATGTCTGCCAAACACAATAAAATCAAAATTAACGTTTTCAACAAATGCAATTCAATTGCACCACCGACACCGGGCCCATATTTGAAACGTTCCTACACATATGTACCGGTATATATGAAATACGATTTTATCATTGTGTTGGCTTTAAAGTATAATATCGCTTAAGCCGGTGCTAGGAGGTGTGAGTGGTTTTGCACATTACGTTACCTCCCATGAACAGACTCAATAAAATCGTGTTTACTACTTTTATCTCTTGTTTGTGTTAGTTGCTTTGAAGGGATCCACTTTCAGTATTTATTGAGATTCACACTAGCGTTTGTTTAGTGATGTGTGGCGTCCGTAAAAAGTCGCCCGACTACATATCAGTAGAGTTGTTACTTACTGGTCCTAAATACAAGCCCAATCTATTTGGCTTTGGTTTAAAAATATTTTATTTTCAAATAGCGAAGACAATACACAATATTTGTACACAAAAACAGAAAGGATCAGAAGTTCATATACATGTGTTGTTCTCTTATGCTTCTGTCTTTATACAGTAACACGTTATCTTTATTTCAATTTGACTGACGGGTTTATGGAAATTGTAATGACTTATTCTAGGAATCTTGATTTTGTCTTCCCTATATAAATAATAATTGCAGAAATGAACAAAAATCTCGACTATAAAAGTTCCTTTTTTTCTACAGGGGTGGATGCTCAGTAAAGGTTGACGGCAACAATTTGGACAGTGTACCACATCCTCTGTTCTTGGTACATTATGGTTCCCAAACAAAGTTCCAAACAGTAAGTCATCGTGTTTTCGTATACAATTAGATTTCGCAGTACGTTATGACCTAATCAAGCGTAAACATGTGCATTCAATCCATATTATTTGAAAAATGCAAAGATTTAACGATAATGTTACTAGCAAGAATAATGCATAATAAATTTAGAGTCAAAAATAGATCGAAACTATTCTGAAATTCTGCAGATAGGACGAAATTATCAAAAAGTGATAAAATACCAAAATATATTGGGGAGTGGAGACCAGAATCTGTGTCTTGAATGTAGATATAAAAGTCGAACAGGAAATGTGGCATTCAAGGACCACAGTCAACCAAATACATCACAAACATAAAAGGGTTGACAACCTTGGAACTGTCAGTGGCCATCAACACGTCATTATATTTCGCCGAAATTCAATTTTTCATTTCATACTCTTTATATATCACAGTAGCGTTGCCTACATGCATTGTGGCGGCTGTAAAACGTCTCCCCTCGATCTTTGGAGATCGCTGAGTCCGATATTTATATAGAGTTTAATTAACATTGTTGAAGTGATAGGGGAAATAATTCCCGAATGAGAGGGATTCTTGCGATACAGAAACGAGTGCCTTTTCGCACGAGTTTCTATATCGCAAGAATATTTCTCACGAGTGAATTATTTTCCGTATCACGACAAAAATGTTAATTAAACTATATAATATATATTCTGTGATGAATTTCTTTCCAATCGTCTTTTGACACAAGTATTCCTTCTTCTGTCACTCCTTTGGCGACAGCGCGGAGTAATATCATGACGTCAATTCGTGACGTAATATCGTGACGTCTATCGCTTAGTTCATAACATTTGGCTACTGTGCTATCTTGAACATTAAGCGAGATAGCTCAGTAGAGGAAGGGATATGTTACAGATTTTCTCAAACTGGGAAATTTCTATAATTCATCACAGAATATATACAGATATCGGTGGTACATTCTCAGATACTTTTGTTTTCTTAGTTTTAATTTCGAATAGGTGGTTCCGTTACTCCAGCTTTTTAAAGGTTCTGAGTATTGTTTATTCACCTTTAGGATATGTTGTCTGCTTTTTAATTTAGTCTTTTTACTGTTGCTTGTGATTCGCAGGCGTCATAACCTCTGCTCCCAACAAAATACCATTTTGTTTATTTCGCCCATTGTTTTCAATGTTTAGGGCAAAGCATTTAGTTAGAAACTGGGACCATACGCCGCTGGCTATGGAAGGGTATGAAACTACCTCTTTGAAGGTTCCATGTTAACCATCATATGCATATCATCTTCGGAATGGGTCAAACTTTCATTGACATTTTAAATATTGAGTTCTGATCAACCCAGGGCTAGATAGGATAAACGGCAGCAAGTATTCTCACTACCATTCATGAACAATCTCATTCAAACAGAGACTGCAATATGTTTTTGTATTTATCGTGTTTTGGCGATTTTGTATAACCAAAACGATATTCATTCGTGCAGACGAAACTAGCAGTAATAAGGAGAAAGAAGAACAGTGTACCTAAAAAACGTAGAACTGAAAACAAAGTTTAAGTAAGTGTAATTCGCATACAGTACATGAAAATAATTATAAAATTCGGACAGGAAATGCATCTTACACAGAACACAGTAAACCCCAAAATACGATTTTCTATTCATAAAAGTCCGATTTTTGTTTTTAATTTCCTAGCTTCTTATTATGATCTGAAGGCTTAACATTATGAAACATTTAGATTTGCAGCCATGATGGTGGTAGTCGCATGATATGCAAAACTCCAGACGTATCTCAAAATATGACCAACGGTACCTTGTTGTATGGGTACGGTTTTGACAATGTTAGAAATTACGAACACCCGAATAACTCATTCGTCGATATTGTTCCCGATCCAGTGGTAGATATGATGGTTGGGTGGGAATTCAGAAATACGTTCGACAAGGAAATCAAGATAAAGGTACATACTCCACCTTTTGTTTTCTTTGAACTTATTAAAGTAACATTCCTTTAAACGGAATAAAGGTGTATCGAAGCGAGGTATGTGCAAGTGACAAGGAATTAATAGAATCAATCTGAATGCATAGGTTGCATGCTCTGTACTTTAGAAGCAAGCAAACATGTATTACATAATGTTTAGATGGTTTGCTTTGAGTGATTCGTTATACTTTATAATTATTGTTCAAACATGATATCGTGTTATATGTTGCTGTCATGTCAAGCAGTTTTAATAAATGAACAAACATATATTTATAACTGATATAAGTGTAATCTATATGGCGTAAACACTGAGCAACTTCGATTTGACTTGGACTAAACGACTTTTTGACAATATATCATATATCATTCCTGCTGTGGTTGATGCAATACTGATCGGTTTGTTGCAGGGTCAAAGGATGAACCGAGCATGTGACAATGCTGACGTGAAAATATTGCTCGGGGACAAAGCGTGTTCACTTCTCACAAGAACAGACGAGTACATCACGTGTGATCCACAGGAATCATTTCCTGGAGATTCCAGAGATCAAGTACTCGTAATAGTGAGTTAACTTAACCGAATCTGCTACTTTTATTTCTCGTTTGTGTTTGTTGCTTCGAAGTTTAAGAAGTTTTGTTTAGTGCTGGGCAGCGGGCGTAAAACGTTGCACCGACTACAAATCAGTAGTGTTATTACTAAGTGGTCCTTTGGGATCATTAAGCCCAATCTTCATGGCTTTAAAGTAGAATATCGCTTAAGCCGGTGCTAGGAGGTGTGAGAGTTGTTGCACTCGACATTACCTCTCATGAACAGACACAATAAACTCGAATCTGCGACTTTTATCTATTGTTTGAGTTTGTTGCTTAAAAAAACAATCTTTTCAGTATTTAAAGTGCTGTGTGGCGGCCGTAAAAAGTTGTCCCGACTACAAATCAGTAGTGTTATTACTTACTGGTCCTTTGGAATCATCAAGCCCAATGTTCGTGGCTTTAAAGTAGAATATCGCTTAAGCCGGTGCTAGGAGGTCCGAGAGGTGTTACACTCGACATTACCTCCCACGAACAGACTCAATAAAACCGAGTCTGTTACTTGTATCTATTGTTTGTGTTTGTTGCTTCCAAGGGATCCCCTTTTAAGTATTTAGTATTTATTAAGGTTGTATATACTGCAAAAAACATATACATCGGCTAAATTAAGTAAAGTCTATCTACATCATGTTTGAGGTATTTTCGGAATAGTAATTTTGTTTAATCCCGAACCAAAACTTTAAGGGTATAGCGATTGATGATCTGTCCTTCCGTATGTCTGTTTACAGACTACTCTGCAGAGTTAAAATTGATTTTAAAAATAAAAGTGGTTTTGTTGGTAGAATGGTGTTTTACATCTTTTCATCTCACCTTAGGCTATATATATATGACAGTCGATTGTTTAGTGGTGGATGCAGACCACCCACTTTTCCCTGAGTAGAACCAGTACTGTATACCTTCCGCATTCGTAAGAATGACACCTTTTTTTAATCGGAGTCTTTACCATACCGACCACGGAGGCAGTTATTTTAAAGGGGACATATTGGCAAACAACCTTTGCTCGGCAGTAGATTCTGATAATCTAATAAAAAAACATTAAATCGGCTTGATACAAATGTATCACGATTTCTACCTGACTGTGAAAGATAGCTCTGATGAGGGTCGAATACTTATATACAGTTAAATTGCTGACTAAACGTATTACGGAAAACGTGCACTTCAAGCTTATTCATATTGTTAAAATACCTCAATTTAAATTCCCGAAACAACCTGACACTTTTAACACAACAATTTAGAATTGATTTATGAAACAAGGAATTTCGCGTTTCTTAAATAATTGATCTATGCTACTAGTATGATCTTACATTTTTTGAAACGCTTCAAATCCGTATACGTAAAAGTCAGCATATGTTCCCATTTATTCCTTGCAAAGAAAGACAGAAACAAGATGTTACATTACAATGTGTTTATAACTTATTTGCTACTTTGTGTACACCCGTCTTCACTTTTAGGTTCAGATTGGTAACAATCATTTATCAGCTGGTCGCATAAAAATCCTACAATTCTGGGAGACGAAGGAGTTTATGTACATAGCAATAGGTGTCGGCGTGTTTGTCGTGCTGCTGATTGTAATCGTGGTGGCATGTTGTGTTTGTCGGCGAAAGGAAACAAAAGAAGAAGCACGCCCTGCAAGCTACACGGAACTAGATGAACGTACGAGTAAGTCATGTGCAAAATTAGAAAACAATAATGACGGTATTGATTGAAACTAGAAATAACGAAATTTGAAGATAGAAAATGGTACATAACTGATACATGAAATGAACATAAAGAGACCTTAAAGTTCGTGTACACATTATAGTTTAAAAGTAATATTATCAAGTTGCTTCAATAAAACAAAATCATTAAATGCATTTATATGCACATGTTTAGATATGGAATAGACAGCAATATGTAATTAAACCTCATTTTCGTAGCTGTATTAGTACCTTTACTCATGATGTATAGTATTTCTTTAATTTGAAAGGACATCTGAAAGACTGCAATCTTCTCTTCTTTTTTCTAAAACTCACGGCGTCCCATTAAATGTTTCTACATAACTTGCATTCAAATCATTATCATTAATATGTTTTTGAATTGTTCGAAGCAAACTGATTGTACATATTTAATAATTATTTATCCCATTACACCGATAATGTATTTAAACAAATGGTAGAATAACGAAGAAAAAATAAAACTTTAAATGTAATTACCTTCTATTTATGTATATGCAGACAGCTTTAAAGTTTACATAATACTCGATTAATAAGTTAAGGTTTTTATTTTAATGTCATATTGCCGCGTGGCCCGTTAACAAAAGTCTCTAAAATTTGACATTGCAGTATTAAGTATAAAACTTGGGGTAACATGAAAATGAAAATTGCTCATGCAATGTTACATGGCACGGATAGAAACTATTCATTTCACCACAGCAGGCGGTCGACAGTTGTTATATATAATACCTACCACATAACAACACCAACAACACTGTCGACTGTCTAATTACTCTTTGAGGGAATCAATTTGTTAAGTGAGTGGGAGAATACAGTTGAAGAGTCATAAGATCATAATGTTATAACTTTTATGACGTCAGTGGGTATTATAACTGATATATATGTATTATGGGGTTTCTGGACCACACTTATATTATTATTTTATTCCTTATTACACTATGTTAAGAAACACCCTACCGAACAACTTTCAAAATGGTTGAAAATAAAAATGCACAAGTATGTACCTTTACTAAACCTTACTTTTTGTAAACTTTTACAAAGGTACCCCACAATTTAAAAATTATAAACAAGTTTAAAAAGTTAAACTATAAATATTCAATACGTCTGAATTTTAAACATTCTTTATTATAGTCCTTATAATACCAATATTCGTTAAATTGTCTGGTTGAGCACCACATTTACAACAAATTTGAAAATGGGCAGTAGTACCCAATCCACAATTTAAACAAGGTGTTGCAGCTCCTTAAAAATCAAACGGGTCTGGTTCTTTTTTTAAAAATACTTGGTTTTGTTGGTATTACTGGTTTGGTCTCTACATGCTTCCAAGTTTTACATAGCACTTGCCATACAGCAAAACCAGTAATGACACAATATACAACTGTTTTAGTAAAATCTGTGTATTCTTTCATAGTCTTGGTTACGTCTTCCAGTTTACAAGATTCTTTATTTTCTTTTTCCAATATAGATGCACCTGACTCAACATCCAGAGAATCCAGTATATTTTGCATTAGTTCTGTTTGTTTATCCATCTTTGTCTCTATTTGCCCTAATCTTGCATAAAAATCTTCCACAACAACTTCTCTACCCGTTTGTGGGACGTATGATTCTATTTCTTGTATTTTAGGAGAGTTTGAAGACTCTTTTGTAATCCTTTTTATAGGTTTTGCATCTTATAATTTTTGCAATCTCCCCCAACCAATATTATACTTTTTTTGCATCTCTGACGCAGACAAAACTCCTTTTTATTTTTTTATTTTTTCTATGTCTTCCAAAGAAAGTTTTGTTTTTCCCATTTTTCTTGTATATGTATAATGTGTTATAATGAGCTAAATATAACACTAAAATGGAGTACAGCAGAATTAAAATGGATTTTGAAAGAACTAAAATGGCTTGCAGTGGAGTATAAAACCAAAACATGTTATAATGGACTATAATGAAATAAATTGCTTGTAACAATGCTAAAAACAACATTAAAGTGGATTACAACAGAACAAAAGGGGAGTACAGCAGAATTAAAATGGATTTTGAAAGAACTAAAATGGATTGCAAGAACTAAAATGGATTGCAGTGGAGTATAAAACCAAAACATGTTATAATGGGCTATAATGAAATAAATTGCTTGTAACAATGCTAAAAACAACATTAAAGTGGATTACAACAGAACAAAAGGGGAGTACAGCAGAATTAAAATGGATTACAGATGATTAAAACGAGCTTAAAGTAAGCTATAGCAACTTAACATTAAAGCAAATTATAAAAAACACGAGGAGCAAACAACCTTACTTTTTTTTTGTAAATTTTTTGAAAGGTACCCCAAAATTTAAAATTTATAAACAAGTTTAAAAAGTTAAACTATTAATACTCAATACGTCTAAATTTTAAACATTCTTTAATATAATCCCTGTAATACCAATAATCTTTACATCGTCTAATTACTGAAGCAACACATTTACAGCAAATTGGAAATTGAGCAGTAGTACCCAATCCACACTTTAAACAAGGTAGACTTTTACAAACTTTCATTCTTTCTTTATGAACCTTGCAATATTTTGAATTTTTAACAGTTTTTCTATCACAGACACCGTAGGAACTGATTTTTAGGAACTGACACGGAATCATTATGTTATATTTATACCAATAATAATTTGTATTAAATAAAATATATTTTTTGAAAAGTACCCTGAAACTTAAAATTTAAAAGGATTTTTTTCTTTATGTGCCTGTTTTACAGATTGAACCCTAGCTTCTGATTGTGCCATTTCTTTATTTTTTGCATCTTTTTCTATTTTATACGTTATAGCAATAACTGATACGATTGCCATAGCTCCCATATATGCATAATTTATATTTTTATATTGCTTTATTTTATTATCAATATCTTCTATTACATCTACTTCTTTATTTTCATTTAAATCCTCTGCATTTGTACTTTTAGTACTTTCAGTTTCAATACTTTTAATTTCACTCTTATTTATAGCACTAATTTTGGAACTTTCAGAATTAATCTCAGAAGGATTTAATTCATTATATTTTTCCTCAACTAACTGTTCCAACAGAGATGTTTGTTTTTTACTTTCTTTTGCAATAGTTTCCAAATTATATGCTATATCTTCTGCAGAAGGTGAGAATCTTGGAATTTCTTTACTTAAATCTTTATTATTTGAAGTTACATTTAAAACATTTGGATTGTATACTTCCATTTTATTATCTTCAGCATCTTTAACATCATTCCATACTTTTTTTAACTTATCACTACCAATTTTATATTTTGTCATTGCTCTGCTAGCAGACATTTGTCCTTTAGCCTCTTGAAGCTCTTTTATTTGAGCATCTGTCAGATACCCCCTTTTATTTTCAACTTTTTCTATATTTTCGATTTTTTTAACCTCGCTTAAATTTTTTTGAAAAATATTAAACTCGCCTGAACTCACTTGAATATCATTTAAGTTTGTTTAAGTTTGTTTGAGTATATTTTGAAAGAGTTTGAGTTTGTCTGAGTTCGTCTAAAAGAATTAAAGTTCACTTGAAAGAATTAAAGTTCACTTGAAAGACTTTAAGTTGATTCAAACTAAATCCGGATTAAACCAGATTAACTCAAATTAAAATTTACTTATAGTAATTACCAAAATTACTAATTTCAAATTAAAAAAATAAAAAAAAACCTTTAAAGAGAGTTTTGAAAAGGGTTAAAGTGATTTTAAAATGTTTTAGAAGACCTCGTTTAAAATCCAAGTTAACTCGGAGCATATTTACTGTCAGTATTACTAAAATTACTACTAGCATTACCATAGCATTGTTATTATTACTCGCTAGTATAAGTAATAGCAACAACACTAAAAGTAACGTAATCTTAGCAATACCTAAAGTAACACCTAAAGCAATCAAGCAACACAACTAAGGATTATAACCGTATGCATCCGTAGCAATCCCACAATCTCTAATACGTCTTTTACCATAAAACGGACTTAACGAAACTTTGTTAACTGTTTCCCCATAAATGTGATGTTTTACACTTCTTAAAAGATTCATATCGTTGGTGTAAATTGTCTTGTTAAATAAGCAGTCTTCATAATGTTTAAAGTTTATATTTTTATCACGTACATATTTTTTTACTCCTTTTACTTTTTTTATTTACTTTTCATCAGCTCTTAAAACTGTCTACAATTTAGGTCTTAAACCTATATATTTTTCAATAGCAAAACCTTCACATTCATCTTTCATTTTTCCAAGTACTTTTTCATTGTGCTTACTAAAATATTGAGTTTGAGTCTTTTTGTAATTACAAAAGTCAAATTCTTCCTTCTTATCCCACATATCTCTGTAAACATCTTCAGTTTCGATTAAAGCTAAAATTGAATCTGTATCTGTATAAAGTAACTTACACTTGTCTTTGTACTTTGCCTTTAAAAAGTTATAATACCAATTATACATCATATATTTTGACAAATCTAAAACAGACATACCAACATATATTGGTTTGTTTAAAGTCAAAATAGATCTATTAACATGTGAAGCTGATAATTCATCTGAAAACTTTACACGCCTGTTATAATTAGGTTTATTTACTATTTTTCTGATTTTTTCATTTTCCGAACCATCTGTTTTGATTAATTTAATATCAGTCCTATTTCTTAGATTTTCCATTGTTTTTCCAAATACTGAGTTGTTCATTAATTTATAAAAGTCTTGTTCAAATTTTATCTCAGTTTTTGCTCTTAACTTTGTATTTAAACTTATATAAGGTTCCATCCAATCTTTTTCATCAAACTCAAGAACTCTGTGAATTTTAGTAACTTCCATGCCTAAAGCTATGTATAACTCTAAATTTTTATGATGTAAAACATATTTTTCCTTATCTCTCAAATTTGGAACTAGTTGTGCATTAGAAATCATACTATTTGATTGTAATAAATTAAGTTGATATTCAGAAAGCCATTCTTTTTTTTATTGACATTTTTTCGGGTGCTAAAGGATAATCATTGTGTTCCCTGTGTAAATGAGTGGGATATTTTAAATCACATTCTATCATTTGACCTTTACCTTCTTGTTGTATTTTTTTCAAGTCTGTCATGTTAAAACCATCATGAACATTAACCCATTTAAACCCTTTGTAAGGTAAAGGTTGAGCCATTGCCCATCCATACAAGTTGTTAGCATCATAGTACATTAAGTAATCAGTCTTTTTGGTTTTATCAAAATCTTTAACCATAGGATTGTTTGCTTTAGCATAACGATGAGAAACCATACTTATTCCACCCCTCATCCCTTTTTCTATGAATAAATGCATATCTAAGTCAGTCAAAAGTTCTAGCTCAATTTTTGAAATTTTTAAAAGGGCATCCCAACTTAACCCTGGTGTTGTGTAGTAATGAGCTGCGTCTAGTTGATAAGTATCAAAACATTTTTTTCTAAACCATTGAAATATGTCTGCAAGCAGAGCATCATCAGATTTTAAGTAAATATCATGATAATCTCCTAAATTCTTACATCCCATTGATTTGTAAACAGTTTGAGCATGTTTGTAATCTTGTTCAGATATTTCAGATTCTGATAATTTGTTGTAAAACGTTGAAATTTCAGGTAATTCAGATTCATCAAACTTGGTAAAAGAATCCATATATTCGTAAGGGTAAACACCTTTTTTAGTCATTAAGTCAAAATTGTCTTTAAATTCTTCTTTAGTTATTATTAAGTCTTTTTTAGTCATATTTTCAGCTTAGTTTGCAATAGAAGAATTCATAAATTGGAATGAATCTATAAACCTTAATTGACCTACTCCAAAGGATATGTATTTTTCGGAGTTGTTTGGTATTACAGTTATTTCTACAGATAGTTTGTGAATTTGTTGCATTATTAGGTGGGAATCGTAACATTTTAAGCCATGAAACACAACTGGGATTATAGTTCTGAGTGGATCAAATCTTACTTTTTTGTAACAGTTTAAATGTATTGCACCTCTGTATTTTCCTGTAAAATGATTGTGGTCTTTAATTTTTATGTTTTTTCCTTCTTTAAAGTCATTTTCACATAACCAACATTCTGTAGCTTCTTCAAAGTCTTTTTCGTTTTGATCAGTTAGGATTTTGAAATGAGGGTGTTTAAATGTTTCTTGTATTTTACGTTTTTCTTCTTGTATCTTTTGTAAAAATATTTCAACTGCATTTTCACCTCTGTATATTTCTATTTTTGATTCTGATTTGTCGGATCTTACAACTTTGTAACCAAATCCACAAGCTTTTTGCACACTTGTAATTTTTGTTTTATTGTCTTGCCTTTTTCTTAATTCTTCAGGATCTGTAATTATGTTACCTTTTGAGTCTGTATTAATGTTTTTTGATTCTTTTAGTTTAGATTTTTTAAGGTTTTTAGGTTCTTCGAATGGGGCAACTATACTTTCAAAATCAGCATAAATTACATATGGGACTGGAATTTTATTTTGATGATTTTTAAACTGTATTGTTTTACCTTTTTTGGGCATTTCAATCCTACATACTTTTTTGTTAATTCCTTCACAATCTTCTAAGTGTTTTTCCAAAATCTTTTTACTTGAGAATCCCCAACAACATCTGTCACAATATTCAGTTGTTGCTTTATGTTTGTTGATATCACTTAAAAGTCTATTTAAATTTTTAATCCAAGCATAGTGATAGTTTACTTTTTTGGTATCTTTGCACTCTTCGTCAAATAAAATAAGATTGATTCTTTTAAGTTCTTTTGGTTGCTCAGAAAGATAATAAGGAAATACTTTTAAAACTCTTCTTCTTTTTGATGGTACATAACCATAGACATTAATTGAAAGATTATTTTGTTTTTCAAACTTGTGTACTTGATTCAAAGGAACTGGAAAATCTATACCTTCTGTTTTAAAATCTAAAGGTGGATATTGAGATAGTCTATCAGAGTGATTTTCAGCAGGATGCAGTGATGCATTGATGGCATGTAAGAAACACATGTTATCAGAGTTTTTTACGTTTATAATTGCTTTTTTATCAGCCATCTGTTTTGGTAGTGGAATGTATGATGAACCTTTAAGTTTTTTGAATTTTGTAATGTTTAAGTATATTTCAAGACAGTTATCTATTTCCAGCCCAGATGCTTTCTTTGTAATTTTTTCTATTCCTTCTAGTAAGTTTGCAGTTGCTTGGTCATAAAAGTCTGAAAATTTGTTTTCAGATGCTGGTAATAAAGCATATTGATCGCTGTGTAAAACAGCTGTAATATAATTCATTTTTGATCCATCATCCTTAAACATACTTATTGTTAAACCTATTGAAAATCTTAATCCTTTGTAAGTCTTTAAGTCATTAGATATCTTTTTTCGTATTTGAGGTTTCTTTGCAATTAGAAGTTTGTACGGATCCTTATATTTTGTGGCATCAGCTTCGTACGATTTGAAGTAGCCACACATAGGATTGTCAACTAGTTTTAATTTGTCTTCATCTTTTTCTTCTTTTTGATTTTCTTGGAGTTCTTGGATTACTTTAGCTTTTTGCTTCTTGTATTTTTCATCTTGATTTAACTCTTTTTTAGCTTGTCGTTTCTTAAGTTTTTTACGTTTTCTTCTTTCCTTAAAACTTTCAAAAGATTTATTTTCAAGCGGTTGGCTGGTAGTTGCCCTTAATTTTAAGGCTTTATTTTCTTCTTTAAGTAATGCATTTTCTTCCCTAACTAATGCAATTTTTTTAACTTTTTCCTCAAGTAATTCATATTTTTTATTAATTAATACAAGTTCTTCCTCAATTTTGGTTGGTTGACTTTCTAGGCTATTGTTTTTTGTATTTATATATACACAATATTTGATTTTACTTATATTGCCTATTAATGCTGCCTTGTGGTTAGAGAATAGTTCATGGCGGGGATTTCTTTATTTACACTGTCCCGTTTTATTGGGTTGACAGTAGGGTAAATGTGAGGTTTGGTACACCCTAGAGCCTGGTTTAACCCCCACTGACCGTTCCAAGGCGGTAGCCCTATTGTCAATCCGTTTGTGTTTGTGATGTCTTATTTGGGCTTTTATTCATCTTTAAATGTGTTCTTTGTTTCTGTGTGTGTTTGTGTTGACTGTCGTCCTTGAATGTTGCTTTTCCTGTTCAATTTTTATGTCCGTCCGTCCGTCCGGATTCTGTCTGTCTGTCCGTCATTTCGAAGTTCGTGTCCGGACCGTAACTTCACAACCCCTGCAGGGATTTTTAAATTACTTAGCACAAGTGATCACCATAACAAGACGATGTGTCGCGCGCAAAACCCAGGTCCGTAACTCAAAGGTCAAGGTCACACTTGCAGTTCATAGGTCAAAAACAGGTACGTAATTTCGTGTCCGGACCGTAACGTCACAACCACTGAAGGGATTTTTAAATAACTTAACACAAGTGATCACCATAACAAGACGATGTGTCGCGCGTAAAACCAAGGTCTTTAAGGTCAAGGTCACACTTGGAGGTCAAAAGTCAAATTGTGTCCGGTCAATAACTTTTGCATGCCTGGACGGATTTTCAAAAAACTTGGCACAAGTGCTCACCACAACCAAATGAGGTGTCGTGCACAAATCCTGGTCCATGGCTCCAAGGTCAAGGTCATACTTAGAAGTCAAAGGACACTTCGGGGGCATTTATCACTTACAGTGATATTTCTTGTTATACCTATATTTCCAGGTCCTTGGCCAATCAGATACATTAATTTGAAGTTAGAGTAAATGTGTCTCCTAGAGATTATAACATGGCGAGGATATCTTTATTTACACTATCCCGTTTATTGGGATGACAATAGTGTAAGAGTGAGGTTTGGTGCACCCTAGAACCTGCTTTAAACACCAAGCGGCCTTTTTTGCCACTGACCGTTCCAAGGCGGTAGCCCTTTTGTCAAAACTTTTGTGTTTGTGATGTAGAATTTGCTTATTGTTCATCTTTAAAAATTGTTCTTTGTTTCTCTGTGTGTTTGTGGTTGACTGTCGTCCTTGAATGTTACTTTTCCTGTTCTATTTTGATATATACTTGTTGTTTGTATGTTTGAGATGTTAAAGAGTTAAATTCCAAAAAGCAATCCTAATGTTTAAAACATTTAATGATCGAGCTCCTGTCAAAGTTTATCGAAACGGTAGCCCTGCTGGTGTAGCTTTTTAGTTATGCAAATATTACGATTATTAAAGTCCTCAACACGACTACTACAAGCTCTTGAAAATAGTGTTTCTGCTTCTACAGTATGCTATTTTTAATATAGACTGGCTAAGTACTTATGTTTGTTAATATATTATTTCAGACAACTCAAGCTATCATCAAATAAAATAGTCTGCATTAAGTCCCCTTTAAATTATTGGCTTCAAACATAAGTGGTTGAGAGCTATTTAGAAATGATTGGGATTTTAAGATTTTATTTTGATTCTAATTGCAAAATATTAAAAAACAAAATAACCACTGGGACGACAGCCAGACTATGTTTAATATAGCACGCCGTTTTAGTGAGTATTATTCTGACAGTTGTCACTTGCATATATCTAAATCATGAATGTGTCGGGGATGAGGTGGATTCATAGGCATTAGTTATTTGTATGATGTTGTGCTTAACAATCCAGTGCAAAGTTTAGACATGTTGAATTTGAGTTTGTACATTTTATGTGTCGAGTTCATACATAATTAGGTTCCTAAAGAAAACTAGCACGATAGTGCATTGCATAAAATAGTATTGTGACATGAAAGTTCCTGTTTCGCCCTTTCTTTCCAGAAAATATGCATATACTGCATGCATTCCGAACAAATCCACATAACACACATTGTAAATTGTCATAAGGTAAGAGATACGTAGCTTTATCCAATATATCACAAAGTCTAATTATTATAAACATTGCACTCGTATTGTATTAGGAGGACCACACAGGAGAAATGACTACATCAGTATGGCAAATCCAAATCCAGTTGCCATGGTCGCGCCCATAAATTCGGCTTATAATCGAGACTCTAAGGAAGTGGCGGACGATTTTACGTCACGGTTACAAGCACACGTGATCAAAGTTGTCACATCGTCATGCATCGACAGGTCTCAGATTACGCTCGGCAAAACGTGCACACACAAAGGTATGTAGTATTTAAAGAGACAAACGACAAGGTTGAAGTAGTTATCGTGCATTAAAATTAATATCTTGATTCATTAATCCAGTATTGTTTTGTCTTTAAATCCTATCCTGTTATTTGTTGAGATTTAGTGTTATTTACACAAATCCGTGGTCGTCATGGCGATTTACACAAAATAAGGTCAGCAGTGTATGTATGATTTGTTTCGGTTTTGTAAAAAGAAATATAAAAAAAATGTATAGGCCTTACTATATGGATTATACCCTGTTTGTGTTTGTTTTATGTATGTGTAGTAAAAGGATATGGAGCATGTGTTGCATATCAAACGAACAAACAAGAACTTGCGCGTCCCCATGGTCATACACATGCATATGCAAATAAACAAGAGATAATATTACTTCTACCTAACTTCTCCGTGTATTTGCCAAATGAGTTAAGATCCAATTTCAAAACGCAACAGTCAATACAATCTAAAAGTAAGAAATAAAAGCTTGATTTGTGTACTTTAGTTATATGCAGTCCTAGTTTTATCATTAATTGTTGATGATTTGTTATCGTTTCGAATGCGTGTCACACATATAACTTGTTCAGTTTCTCTTAACAGGTGAACGTGTTCGGGTAATAAACGGTCAATTCAACAGTTCCACGTCTTCACCGTTCTCGGGAACCAGCCTCACCATTAAAACCCTTGTTGAACGATACCCGGGTAAGAATTAAAATTAACATATACAGAAAAGTATTAAATGTGTATCGTAACCAAAGTTGGCGTGTCTGTCATGAAGCTGGACTTCCGTATTCTAGTTCTAGCTTACATGAGCCGAAGGTTCAAAGTTAGCTGTAGTGACCGCTTTCCTTCTTTCGCCATTGTATTGTAGTTATATATCCTAGGCTGTCATTCAATACTGAAAAGGGATCCCTTGAAAGTAACGAACAATAACAAGAGAGAAAATATAGATATAAAAATCGAACAGGAAAAGCAGCATTCAAGGACGACAATCAACCACAAACACACACAGCAACAAAGAACAAATTTAAAGATGAATAAAAGGCCAAATAATACATCACAAACACAAAAGGGTTGACAATATGGCTACCGCCTTGGAACCGTCAGTGGCAAAAAAGGCCGCTGGGGGTTTGAACTAGGTTCTAGGTGGCACCAACCTCACACAAGTAGCACGTTTGTACAAATGAAGCCATGTGACAAATAAATGATGTATTTAAGGGTAAAATAGGAAAAGTATAAGTTGTTTATCAAAAAAGTATCATCATCCCATAGACAATCACGTTTTTGCAAATGAAGTTCTTCACATACAAAATGGTCCTACCCCGGTTACTGTCGCCTGTTACCATTATTATTTGGTAAGCTCAAATGGATTTCTTATTTCTTAGGTCTATTCAAGTTTGTCATGTCGTGTAAAGCTGTGTGTTGATTCATAATTTACTAATATGCTTTATTAAGGACTATTGATTAGCCATCTTTGAAAAGAAAATCCAAAATGGATGGGGTATGATTAATTGAAATGTTCATCCAAATGCATATTATAGGCATGAACAATGTCAATTATATAATAGATGACAGTAATTCAACACTATTGATGTGAACATAATATCAGAAACAATATTTATTAGGCAGAAATAGTGCCCTTTATATTCGAAAAGTTTAGTACAATTTTTCTCGAATTTGTCCATAGAATTGTCCATTTATCTAAAAGTGGCACACGAGACATCATTTCTAAACAAGAGCTGTCGGAGAACAGCGCAGCTCGACTCTTTGATTTTTCAGAGAATAATAAATTTATAGCTAGTATATACCATCAGAAAACAAGGCTACAACAATGTGGGGAGCACAACATAACAATGTGTAAGAATTGACCAAAACTACACAGAAATATGTAAAAAAATAAATAAAAATAAAAAATTCGAGTTTTGAGTGGGGTGCGGGATGGGGGTGGCAGAGAGGCGGGGTGGATGGTGGGGGGTGGGGTGGGGGGTAGTGAGGGCAACATATATGTGTAAGAAGCTATGTAAGAATTCACCACAACAACACAAAAATATGTAAAAAAAAAAAAATCAAGTTTGAGTGGGGATGGGGTAGAGGCGCGGGGTAGGGAGGGCAACATTTATGTGTAAGATGCTATGTAAGAATTGACCAAAACAACACAGAAATATGGTAAAAGAAAATAAAAAAATAGATTGGGAGGGTGGGGGGAGGGGGGAGG